>JAAOEG020057740.1:0-13943 GCA_011763625.2 Papilio bianor | reverse complement strand
AAATGTCATTAGTGGTTACGTGCGTCGATTTTATTCGAGTTTTTTGTATTTATTCCGACGAATTTGTTAATTTTAATGTATTGTTTACTTGAAAGGGAAAATGTAAATAGACACACTATGTTATTATACTTTTGCGGTAGGTGTATGTTTTTGTTTTTTGTACTTCATACGTACATTTATCCGACGTTCTTACGATAAAGGAACACATTGTGTGCATCACACATATCGCCGAAAAAAATCAATACTTGTGACGTCAACCAACACGCATTGGGTCACGGTCGTTGACTATGACCTAGTCACCCCTAATTTAGGTAAGATCCGATCTGATTGGCGGGGTTATGTTTTTTTTTATATTACAAGTTGGCAAACGAGCAAGCGGCCACCTGAAATCAGAGAAATAGCGAAGTGACCGCTGCACGAAGACATCCGCAATTGAATTACTTCTATCGATAGAGGTGGAGACGCACATAAAGGGAATATTTTTCCTTCCTATGTATTACCTTCTCCGCTATAATACCTTCCCTTCTTCTCTTTTCTTACAAGAAAAGGGTGGGAAACGGAAGAGGACTAATATTAGGTCTTCGGAATGCATATTTATCAGACGAAACACGGAATGACGTCCTCTTCACGCCTTTCTTCTGTGTTCGTTGTTGTTGTTGAGCGAGGCAATGCGACGCTGAACCCATAATTCATTTAGATAAGCTGCGCCAGAGGGGGCTTGACACGGAGACTGCGGGGACGCCCGAACGCCCCCAGAGATCGCCATCGGATCCTGGCATCCAGTCGCCATTCGGTACGATGAAGCCAGTCTGGGATTTTTACAGTTTGCGGGGCAGCCTTTCGTGAGCGGCTAACCCACTACTTGGGCCCCCAACTACCTGCGGTCGACCTGCGGAGAAACGAAGAGAGAGAGAAGACAAATGTAGTCGTGGTCGTGGTATTGCGGTGAGCGTGCCGGCTAATTCGTGCAAGAGATGTTTTTGCTGCCGTCTATAACTCTTGCGAATATAAACTTAAACACGGTTTGTTGTATACGATAGCAATAGTTTGAAATTATCGATATGAATAAACGACAAATAATTAAAACCACGAAAAATGGAACGAAAACACCAACGAGTCGTACCTACTATACTTTTTAATTTGTTTAAATAAACGAAGTAGTGTTCTGTTTAAATGTCATTATTATTATCGCGACGAATTCCTTGTTTAAAAAGCCTTTTATCTGTTTTTTGTTTACTATAATTATACATGTTAATGTTCTTTAAAAGCTACAGATAAAAACTACTCATAAACTAAAATAGATGTGCGTTTGTTTTTGTACTGCTAATCAGTGACATGTTGACACGATTTAGAGGGTTTTTTTAAGGACGCGGTTTCCTTAGTCGGTTAAACGCGTATGCCTACTGTATATATCCGGTTCACGAATGCCATACCGGTCACATGATTCCTTTTTCATTTGTAGCCAGCATGCGTTGTGTCGTCTTAATTATCGCATATACGTTTTACGTATTTTCATTTGGCATGTGTCGATCAATGCTTATTAACTGATGGGTTAAAAGAATTAGCTGTTTAATTTTTAAAGTAACAATAACTTGTTAATAGTAGAAACACATTGTTCTAAAGCAAGATACAAGGATATTTTTATATATTTAAATAATGTACGTTTCTTGAATACGAAATGATTTGATAGTTTTTGCGGCCAAATGTTCTGAGAGATTGCCATGTACCTACTGTGACGTTAATTGCGTAATATGTTCTTGAATAAGAAAACTTAAAATGCTTTATCATTGTTAAGAGATCTTATTATTGTTGAGGGTCTTTAAATATATTGCATAGAATGACGATTTATATTACTAAGTTTTTACTTAAACATGTTCATGTCGACGTACAGATTAAATGTTAATCTTATCTTATTAATATTATTAATGCAAATGTTTAGATGGTTTGATGGATGTTTGTTTGAAGATATCTCCAGAACGGCATATCACATTTAGTTGAAACAAGCTGTCGCCCGCGACTCCATCCGCGTGTTCTTTTTCTAAAATAAAAGTAGCGTAAGTTACTCCTTATTACATCAGCTACCTCCCGTCAAAACCGGTTCAGCCATTTCAGAGATAGATAGATAGATAGAGATAGCCGAAACAAACAGTCAGACAGACAGACAAAAATTAAAAAAAAAATATTTTGGTGTTTGTACCTTATATACTATATTCATATACATGTAGTAAACAACGGTTATTTCAATATTACAAACAGACACTCCAATTTTATTATATGTATAGATTTGTCTTACACGTAAAACATAATCTGGAAGTTGCGGGTAACAGCTAGTAATAATGTAAAGAAGAAATATTTCATTATTTGTTTGCATTGAATAAGAACCGATATTTTTCAATAAAATTTAAAAAGTCTCACTGTTGGGAAGTTACACTTTGATGGTGATATAATATTTTTCAATTCTGATTCATTTTTAATCCTGCACCGCCAAAATCGTAGGTAAAAGTTAGTTATAAATCAAAATGATAATTTAGGCGTTTAGAACTATTCGCCGATTATTCAGCAAAACGTTATACTAACAATAATGAAACGGCTAACTCGTATATAATTCGGTGTCGGCACCGACTAGTTTCGAGGCCATCGGGAGCCCTGAAGAAGAGTTCCAAATGGGCTCGAAACTAATCAGTGCCGAAACCGGATTGAATATAGGTGAGTTAGCCGTTTTATTTTTATTCTAATAATTTTACACGAAAGTTTAAACTGCATAAAAGGTAATTCGATTAGTATTCTTAATCTAAGTATCATTATGGTACAGTCACTCAGTTTCAATGTCTTGAATAGGTAAATTGTATAATACACTACCATTGTTTTTAAGTTTAGAGGAAAACATGTCACATTGATTTGTTGTTAAGGATAGCAGTAACAAATGAATGTGACAGCTGATGTGACTTCTATACTAATATTATAAAGAGGAAAGATTTGATCGTTTGTATTGAATAACAGTGGTAGAGCCCGCTTTAACATCTTCGCACGATTGGGCCGGCTCGCCCGGTGTAATACCACGACCACACAGAAGACAGGTGTGAAGTGGAAGTTATTCCGCGTTTCGTCCGATGAGTGTGGTGCCGGAGGCCTAATTTTAGTCTTTTTCCCACCCTTATCTTACGAGGTGTTGATAGGAAGGGGAAGTGGAATTGACGGAGGAGGATACGCATAAGAAGAGGAAATAATATCTTTCAGTCCGTCTCCTCCTCCGTCGATTAGAGGTAGACAACGCATCTACAATTGCGGATGTATATGGGCAGCGGTCACTTCGATATTTCAGCGATTCCACGTGGCTGCTTACTCGTTTGCCACTTTGTAACATTAAAAAAATAAACTCCGAAACTACTGAACTGATTTGAAAAAAATCGCCATTAGAAAGCTACATTACCACTGAGTAATGTAGACTATATTTTATTGTATCTAACCTGAACCTCTGTGCTAAATTTTCTTAAAATTACATGATCTTTGCCCCTGTGGAGTCGGGGCGGGTCGCTAGTAAGCTAATAAGTATGTACGTCATATCTTGCTTATTATCCAGTTGTGATGTAAAAAGTTAACTTGGTATGTTTTTTTGATTGTAGTTTGTGACAAACAAGTTTCCTTACTTCTACTCGTATTAAATCATTTAAACTTTCGTGAGACATAATTATAAATTAATATATAAAACGGCTAAACACTCACGTATTTTTCCGGTGTCGGCACCGACTAGTTTCGAGCCTATCGGGGGCCGTTCATCAGGGTGAGTGGGAATGGGATTGTTTCGCGGACGCGGCCCGTCTCTCACTCTAATCTAAACTAGTCAGTGCCAACACCGAACAAATACGAGAGTATTTAGCCGTTTTATATATTGATCTACTCGTATTTAAAATATCTATGCATAATAGTATTTTTATCCTTTTTAACGGGAACTAATTGGATGGCAACTTGTTTTTGTACATGTAGAAGATGAAACGTAGTTACGTTACAATCTTAATGAACAAAAATAGAACATAATATATGATTTACCATTTTTAAATGTTTTTGTTACTTCAAGTTAATTTAATTTAGTGAATTATTTAGAAACATAGAATACTGAACATTTTAAGTTTTAAATTTAGTATTTAGTGTCCTTGACATTTTTTTTTAATACTGCAGGTATTATATAGTTAAAAGTATTTATTAACCAATAATATAAATGTTTTTTACCAAATATTTAATATTATAAATGAATGAAATTTTTAATAGATATGGATGGAGGTTTGTTAGAGTTTGTCGCCTAAACTGCTGTGAGGATCTCGATGAAATTTGGCATAGATATAGAGGATAGTGTGGAAGAACACAACTGCTACTCTTAATCCTAGAAATGGTTACGGTTCCCGTCAGACACGTAATTTTATTATTTCACGCTTACTCAATAATTCTGTAACGGTTCAACTTATCTCATTGGAATTTAGCGCAGATAACGTAGTCTGAAATAACATATAGGATACACGGTTTTGTTTTAAATCTACGCGGACGGAGACGCTGGCGGCAGATATTATTATACTTAAAAATTAATTATCACGAAGTAATTTAAAAATATTTATAACACTCAAATTCTATTTATGGATTTCCTGTAAGATATTTTTATTTTATTTATCAAACTACCTTAAGACGTATTAACATACAGATATGCTAATCTGAAGATTCTTATAAAATATTTCTGACAGAATTAGATTTATACTATGTTATTATGTAAAAATTATATTTTATTATTTCTAATTACATACTGTATAATTAAACTTTAGAACTCAACGTCGTCCGCGCCGAATAAAGAATTAAAAAACTAACGACTCTAGCCAGTATCACTCGGGAATAGTATATCTACCTGTACAAATTCCCAAAAAGCGTGGTGAATAAAACAAAGACCAGATCGGGTGGATGAGTCAGTATATTTTCACATTAGTCAACAACATGTTAACACGATGCAAAATAATGATAGTGCGAATTATCTTCTAGTGGCACCATCTAGTTACACTACAACACAACTATTTAAGAACAGTCGTTTTTGTGCTTTAACACTACTTAACATCTGTTCAATATAGACATCACAGACAGTCCTCTTTGCAGAGCGTGCATGGAGGAAGAGGAAACAGTATCCCAGATCATACAACACTGCTCGGCAGTGTCTGACTACAGGGTTAGGTACCTCGGTTCTCCGAGGTCGCTCCCAGAGACCACCAGCAACATAAAGGGGTTGCTGGATTTCTTTGGTGAGCTGTGTTGGCTGGAGTAATCCTGAACCTGCCTTCACGCAAAATACGCGCTAGACGTGGAGTTGCGGAAACGGTAGCCCCTACGACTATATTATCTTCCTAACAATCAAAGAATTTTCCAAATTGTTTAAGTTATTTTGGAGCGTATTTAATGCAAACAAACAATCATACCTGTTCTCTTTATATTATAGTCTTTATAGGAGTATTAATTTAGGTCGGCATCTTATTGGCATCATGTCAGGGGTGATGAACCTTTACTTACAACGTGCTTATTTTTAAATATTCGATGAGGTCATGGAAGTAACATCAAATAATATTGACTCTTGGTACATTTTGTAGCTCATGTTTTCGAAAGGGCCGGCTCGCCCAGTGCAATACCACGACCACACAGAAGACAAGCGTAAAGTGGAAGCTATTCCGCGTTTCGTCTGAAGAGTGTGTTGCCAGCCTTACCTTACAGGGAAAGGATGGGAAGGGGAACCGGACTTGGATATGCAGAGGAAGAGGAAATAATCTCTTTCAGTGAGTCTCTTCCTTCGTCGCTTAGTGGTAGGCAACGCATCAGCATTTGCGGATGTCTATGGGCAGCAGTCACTTCGCTATTTCAGCGATTTCAGGTGGCCGCTTACTCCGTTACCACCTTATAATAAAAAAAAATTACAAATACTTCAGACTTATCGAACTGCATACCAATTTTTTTGATGTTTGACGTTCAATATACTATGTGCCATGCGTACCATTGGTTCGACATCCCTGACTTATGTTGATTGTCTGGAGGCAGATTATTAAATACCTTTTTTTAATAATGAGATTATGAGAATAATGAGATGATGAGAATGGGGTCAAACGAGCGGCGAGAACACTGGGGTGATCAACGACTCCCATGGACAACTGCAACAACAGATGCGGTGCAGGCCTTTACAGTCTGTTGAAATGTTCAGCTTAGATATAGCTTAGATACACATGGATTGTTTAGTTAAAAATGAAGGTGATTTTGGGCAGTTAGGTCTTTTTCAGGCGTTGCATTAAATTAAAACTATCGCAAATACTTATTAATAAAATGAATTATACTTATATATAAAATTAGATGTCGTTCGCGATTCCGTATGGCTTGTATAGAAAAACTTGGCAAGTGGCCAATGTGTTTTTTCAGACTACTCGTATGTATGTTCTATATCTGTGCCAAACAAATATCATCGAGATTGGTTCAGCAGTTTAGGCGACAAACTCTAACAAACATTCATCCATTCAGATATTCACATTTTTAATACTATTAATATTATTTGAAATGCAAAAAAATATCCGTCTTTTAAGGCCGTAAAGTTCTTTTCTTAATCTGCCTCTGAATGCCAGTGAAATATTTTTTTAACAATAAATTTCATCTTTTTCGTAAAGTCTGTAAAAATTGAGATAACAATGTGTTGATATTGGAACTCTTCTGTAATGAAAACAGACAGTAACATTCTATTTGATAATTCGCTTCCTATTTGGGAATGGCCAAAGGTTTTTATTTTATGATTATTAACCTTTTTTGTGAGTTCTGAGATGCTCACATTTATTACCATTGTAATTAACGTATGACTGATAGTTTAATATCTTTGAACACAAACAAAACGCTGACTTAAATGAATATTCGCTTTATATTAACGAAAAATTAAAACTGTGTGGAAATTCCAAATTTAAACTTAAATTATAATTTTGTCCAGGGGTACAGAAAAAAACGTATAATGGGCGCAAAAAGTAGTATTTATTACTTTAATTTTCCGTTGCAGCCAGCGATAGCATTTGTATAATGGTCTTGAATTTTAATATAATGTAAACTATAGTGTTGCGTAACTGTAGAGTAAGCTATAACTATACTACCTAGAACTTGTCACGAGGCTAAGCGCAATCTGCGCCAACCTCAAGCCCGGTGAAGCTGGAAATCAGAAACAACTCAGTCAGTTAACAGTGAAAGACGCCAGCAACAGCAACATACATAGCAGAAATTGGCCGGCTCGTTCGGTGTTATACCACGAACAAACAGACGCCAGGCGTGATCTGGAAGTATTTACGCGATTCGTCTGATGTGTGCGGTAGGCTTAATTAATTAATTAATTAACTTTCCCTTTCCACAATTATGTTTTAAGGAAAGGATGGGAAGGGATAGTGGATTTGACAAGGGCATGCATAGGAAAGGGGATATTATCATTTAGTGTGTCTTCTTCTCCATTTGCATTTGCAATAGCGTATGTCTATGGGCTGCAGTAGGTTTGCTATTTTAGCGCATTCAGGTGACCGCTTGCTCCTTTGCCATTCTATAATATAAAAAAATATCCTAAACAAAACCCATATCATCCAACCTTCTTTCTTATAAATTGCTGTTCGATTTTGAAGTGTCCAGTACAAAAGGTCTCTTTTTTTTCCTGTATTGTAACAAAGAAATAAAAAATAATGTACTCGTTGCCAGTTCCCTTAATTTATCTGGTCACAAGTAACTGGATAAGTTAGTAGGGTCAATGACACAAAAAGTGCATTTACATCATTTAAAAAGTTTTGTAATATTTCTATCGCATCCTTTACGAATGCAACTCTTTGGCCAGTCATATTAAAAGCTGTAGTGTAATGTTCTTTGTATTTTGTAGTTTGAAACGCATGCTTAGATGTTTTGGACACGTTGAAAGGATATAAGAAAAAAGAGTAACGAAGGAAATTTATGATGCGAGAGTGAACGGCAGCGTTGGTCGGGGCCGTTCCGGACGGACAAGATGGGTGGTATTAAGAGCACCCGAAACCAACGACCGTGTATGCGTAGTTGTATAAATGTAGAAGAAAGGGAGCTGAGTTAGAACCGCGCCGAATTGAGATACATGTTCTCTGCTTACCCCTCTCGGTTTTAGGCATGTGTTGTTGTTGTTGTAGTACGTAAAATATTTGATTTTTGTTCAATTTTATAATGTTATATAATTTATTATTAATTAAGAAATAAATAATATTAAATTGAAAATATTAAATTAATAAAAAAGATTTAATTAAAAATTGAAAACTTCTTTAATAAAAACAAAATGTATTGCTATCTTAACTGATAATTTTAAAATATTAAGTCTATTTAAATTATTAGTTTTTTTAATTTATCTTAAAAGAATTGAGATGCAGAATTATTTACATTAAACTTATGGAAAAAAGCAAATTTATCTAAGCAAAGAAGACAAAAACTTATTAAAATTATAAATGCGAAAGTTCAGATGAATCAATGTTTGTTAAAGTGTCGCTCAACTGCTGAACGGATTTCGATGAAATTTGGCATAGATTTAGAGGTTCGTCAGGAAGAATACATAGTCTACAAATTAAGATTTTTTTAAAATACCGCGCGAACCACGACGCGGGCAAAAGCTAGAATAAAATAATGATAAATTTAACTTTTTAAATAATATCGTAATAACATTTTTTAAGTCAGCCAGCAACGCATCTGCAGTTCCTCTGATATTGCGGATGATCACCTGCTCGTTTGCCCTCTGTAAAAATTGTCTCAACTGTAATTTTTTTTAGGGAAAATGGTCTAATCAGAGAAGTAAGTTGCGGCCTTTTTTGCGTTGGCGGTTCTTCGTTCTTTGTGTGATATCACATTTCAATATAAAAATAAAAATATTTTTATTAATTCCCACAGTTTTTTTTTTTTAATAAATGTGCTATCTTGCTTTGTTCGTACTTGAATTATTGATAGATTGCGATGTATTGAGAATTCTACGAAACGTGTATAATTAGACGGAGAAGCAATCAAAATATTTGTACTATAGTAAACTGAACATTTACCATAATACCAAATTTTATAGATTATTGGTTAGTTCATTTGCTCCTTCAAATAGACAATATAACAAAATCGATTACGAAAGTAAACAAGGATATTGTCTATATTTATCTTCAAATATTATTTGAATTAGTTTATATATTTACTTATTTTAACTACTGCAATTGGGCACATTATGGCTTCGTTTCCCCTGCCCGAACATATGCGAACACATGCGAAACATGTATGGTTCAACAGTGGTAAACGCCAGCAACCACATCTATTCCACGAATAGGCCAGCTCAACCGGTGCAGCATGACCACACAGAAGACAGGCGTCAAGTGACCTAATTTTAGTCTTCTTTCATTTCCCATCATTTTCTTAAATCGATAAAATGGGAGGGCGAAGTGGTGGAAAGGGAGTGTAGCTTCGCTATTTCAGCAAATCCAGATGACCGCTTTCTCGTTTGCCACCTTATAATATCAAAAGGTAGACAACGCATCTGCAATTGAGGATAACTATATCTTGCCCATATCAAAATAGCGAATTGATATAGCCGCTTGATTTGGGTGACTGACTTGTCACTGTTTGCCTTGAAGAGGCATTTGCATTTCACCGGGCTCGAGGTGGCCGAGCGCAGATGGCGCTTAGCCCAAAGTTTAAGTGTAACTAAGTTCGAGGACTCTCTTAGGAGCCTCGGCTCGGGCCGTTACTACGTTATTGTTAACGGATTAGGAGGCCGCCGACCTCTTAGGTCGCTTCGGTGGACGCTCCATGGATTGCCTGATTCCAAGCGCCCCCGAGAGGGACGAACCTCGGCTTGAACGGTTGCTGTTATCTAATTAATAGGTGGCTAAGTTGTCACTGGTTGCTTTTAAGAGTCATTTACAGCTGCACCGGGCTTGAGGTGGCTGAGCGTAGATGGCGCTTAGCCAAAACCTTGACTAAGAGACTGGGCTCATGAGCCCCCGAGAGGAGACCTCGGCTTTGGGAGTTGCTTGCTCGTTGCCATCTTATGTTATAAAATCATGCTGTCATCCCTCTTATACTTTTTGCAAAAGTAGAGATCACAATTCATTTTTCTACACGTATCACGTCAGTAGAAATCCATGGGTAGTGTTTTCAAGTTATTATTGCAGATTATAACAAAACTACGCTTAATTTAATGCATGATGTTTATATCTGTTATTTATTTTTTTAAACACGTGAAGTGATAAAAACTTTCGACTCTTCTAGATAAATGTTGGTTAAAAAGAAAAATAAAACATCATGATAGATAAATGTTCCCAAGAAACTATGTATGTATACAATACCAAATACATATGTACTAGCTTTTGCCCGCGACTCAGTCCGCACAGAAAAATAAAAGATTTTTTACACACGTCCAAGTGGCCGGCATCAAATTGTCCAGATTGTGGTAGTCATTTACGACTGGGACTTATAAAAGGCAGTATTTTATAATTACTGTTTGTAAGTAGCTTTCTCTGTCCCTATATCCCTATGCATGGTTAAATCTTTAAAACTACGCAACGGATTTTGATGCGGTTTTTTTATTATAATATATAGAGTGATTGAAGAGGAAGGTTTATATGTATAATAACATCTATTACATAGTGAAGAAATACTGTTATTTTTGAGGTTTCTAATGTGATGACGTAAATAATTACATTTTTTCCGCTTACAAACGCAGGCTGAACCCTACGAGATTTATCAAATTTATACCCGTGCGGGCCGCTAATAGTATATGTATATATTCTATTCTGAAAGGACTATGTTATTACTTACGAAAAAATGTAATTATTTACGACATCACATTAGAAACCTCAAAAATAACAGTATTTCTTCACTATTTAATGGATGTTATTATACATATAAACCTTCCTCTTCAATTACTCTATTAAAAATAACTGCATCAAAATTCGTTGCGTAGTTTTAAAGATTTAATCATAAATATAGGGATATAGGGACAGAGAAAGCGACTTTATTTTATACTATGAAGTGACATCTAGTACATATATGTGTTTGATGCCGATAATGCCCTTTGATACTCCGAAGAAGAAGTCGATCTGAATAACACCACACTCGTGAAAATCGGTTTAGTTGTTTAGGCTCTACGCCGTCGTAATGGAATTTACATATATAAAACAAACTTACATACACGTGAAAAAACATTACCCTCTTTGTCAGTCGGGTAAAAAAATATTTAAACATGACCAAATAATGTCCATAAATTTAGCCGGCGACAATATGTAATCAGAGATATTTTTGTAATGTCAACGACTTATAAAGTGCATTTACAGCGTTTAAATCAGTGTAGGGTTTGCCAATCTTTCAATACGGATAATGCAGGCATACACTTTAGTGTCTTGGTTTTGACACATTTTTTTTAAATGAAGGGGACAAACAAGCAGCGTTAACACCGAGGTGACCATCGACGCCCATGGATATCCGCAATACCACAGTAACAGCAGATGCGTTTACGGCATGCGTTGAGAAGGTGATACGATCGCTTCTTGAAGGGCCCTAAGTCAGCAGTTTGGAAACACCACCGAGGACAGACCATTCCACGAAGCGGCTGTGAGAGGCAAAAACATTCGTGAAAACCGCACGATTGTGGATTGCCAGCCAATTGCCAGAGATGGTATGGATGGTACCTGGCGGTCTGTCGAGTCGTCCTGTGATGGAACTCGGCGGCGGGAATGGTGCCAAAAAAATCTTCGGAGCATTCCCCATGGTAAATGTGGTAAAAAATGCAGAGTGAACTAACATCCCTCCGCAAGGCCAGAGTGTCGAGCCGTTAAGTGACTCGTGTGTTTGCGGTTAGTCCTGTGCAATGCCACGGCCATGCGGAAGACAGAAGTGAAATGGAAGCAATTCCGTGTTTCGTCTGATGAGTGTGCGTGCCGGAGTCCTAGTTTTAGTCCACTTACCCTTTCCGACCTTATTTTATACGGGAAGGATGGAAAGGGAAAGTATATTTGGGGGAGGAGGGTATAAGAGGGGAATATCCAATTTCTGTGCGTCGACTCCGTCGATTTAAGTTAGGCAGCGCATTTGAGATTGTAGATATCTATGGGCAGCGTTCGCTTCACTATTTCGGCGAATCCAAATGGTCGCTTGCCCGTTTGCTATTTACCAGTGTATTTTCTTAATAAGAAATAATTATAAAAAAAAACACTCGTCAACTGATTTCACGTACGACTCTCATATTACCTCGATCGATGAATTTGATTGGTCTGTAGCTCGTATTCAGGGAATAACCGAATATACAAACCGAGAGAGATGTTTGGAATATGGATAACAGAATTTAGAACATTATCTCCACATATAATAAAATTGGAGTATCAGTAATATTGAAATAACAGTTTTTTACTACATGTATACGAATATATGTACATACTCCAAAATATTTTTTTTTACAATTTTTCTCTGTCTGTCTGTTTGTTCCGGCTAATCTCTGAAATGGCTGGACCTATTTTGACGGGACTTTTATTGGCAGGTAGCGGATGTAATAAGGAGTAACTTGGCTACGTTTATTTTAGTTAAATGTTTTATTTTAGAAAAGGAACGCGCGAACGAAGTCGCGCGCGATAGCTAGTATAGAATATAGTCTGGAAGAACACACAGGCTACTTACTATGTTTTTTTTTAATCCGCGAGGACCCAGTCTAAATCTAGTATGTACACATATTACAGCTTCCATAGCAAATTATTTAAAGAGTAAACTTATTTTCCGCGTGACACGCGTAAACTTAATTAACAATATTATCATTAAATAGGTGGCATCATAATTGTTTTTCTTGCAAAAAATAACCACCAACCTTTTCGTTCATAAATGTCTTTCAGGTAACATTGCAGCAAATTTTTCTACAGGAGTTCTACAATTTTTTTTCAACATACATATAATTGTATAGACGAAAATAAATAAAATGACACAAGTAAAAACAACTGGTAACTTTTTATTTCACTAGAATAGTTACAACTCATATGTACATATCTTGTGATTAAATTTCTTCACAACTTGCTCTCAATTTTCTAACGATAAATTGGTTTTCTAGAATGAAGAAATATAAAACACTGGTTATTATCCCATTGTGTACAAGCGTTTGAAGATATATTTGAGTTTTTGTTTTTGCATGTGCCAAACATTTTTAAGTATAGTTTTTATTTTTTTAGCTTTTTAGCTAAATGATTGTTTCGTGAGCATATAAGACGGGTATTTATTTATCAGAATAAATCTTAACAGTTAACAAAACAAAGGCTTAAAGACAAGATTTATGTTAAAAATTATGGCACACAACACAAAAAGAAAACATGAAACAAATAAAAAATAAATGTAATTTTATGTTATTAATCTTTAGTTCTCAAGCGATACGCAATCCATTTTTTGAATTCATTTTGTTTATTGCGTATATAAGTATATTTTCAAACACCACTGAAAGAAGTCAAGCAGGAACCAAAACCTAATATTTGATTTTTTTGTTATTATAATTGTTACTTAGATTGAAAATCGAATTCGATAAATGAAGATACGTTTTTTAAAGAGACAGAAAGAGACAACGATACGTTTTCTAGCTCTTTCGAAACTAAAATATAACAGACCCCACAGATTAGAGAATTTTGTCGCACGATAGTTTGATCGGGCGCTTGATGTGCAAGATGTGGGTACACACATTACACCGATTTGGTATCGGCCGACTAAAAAGTTGAACCTTTTATTTTACATTATAATATATTAAGTTGGCCAACGAACAAGGGGTACTTCACAGCGCTGAAATAGCGAAGAGACCACTGCCCATACATATTCGCTATTGCCGATGTGTTACCTACATTTAATTGACGGAGGAGGAGACACATGAAAAGAGTATATCCCCGTTTGCTATGCGTCCTCCGTCAAATCCA
>JAAOEG020057559.1:0-13948 GCA_011763625.2 Papilio bianor | reverse complement strand
TTTTTGCTCACGGCTGTAGTTAATTTTCTATTAAAAAACTATCGAAATAAATATCTACACAAATCTTACGAATAGTATAATTGTTAAAATGAAATGAGATTGATGGATGTTTGTTAGGCTTACAAGAATATCTGATCCGTGAGACATAAGTCTGGCTTAATTGATCCGGATAAAAAAAATCTTACTACTTTTACAAATGCTAATGTTTAGATGGATGGATGTTTGTTTGATTTTATCTCTAGAAGGGTAGAGATAAACGTCGAAGAAACAGACATGAATAACGTATAGACAACATTTTATTTTTCTTTTAATTCCGCGTTGACGAAATCCAGGTCAAAAGCTAGTATTATTTGCAAGAAAGGTTTATAGTTTTGCTCACTTATAGATAAAGAGCGTCCGTAGCTCAAGGGTTAAGAACTTGACTTGGCTGTGAGTCCTTGGTTTGAATCCCACCAAGTAGCAATGTGTTTTTCAAATTTCACATGTGTAGTACATTTATACGGAGATATTTATGTACCTATTCTAACACTTCCTGTAGAATGCTGGTACGAAATGGCGAAGTTGTTTGCAATGCGTAGTGCCCTTCTAAAATCGTAACATACCTGGTGTTGGTTACAAAAGCATACAGGTCTAAAAGCACAGCCGCTTTACCAGTACTGGCTGGTGTCCTCCCCGCAGAACTAACGGTCAACCGTGCTGGTAAGCAAGGCGCATGTGTTGACCGGTTTGGAGTTGATTAGATAAAAAAGAAAAAAGATTGGGATGAGGTGGTGGTAGAAAATATGGACGAATGATACGATTAAGGCTTTTGATTTTTCCCGAACGTACGGGTTCGAGTCAGGACCTGGGTCGTGCCCTACTATCAAGTGTCGTCCTCAGCGGCCGTGAATGTTTTAGTAAAAGGATGCATGATATGATTTTGATTGAATCAAGTATGAGTGAGTACGGTAAGGCTGAAAAGGACGCTTGGTGTCTTCTATATGGTGGTGGAGGTATCCTCAGTATGCAGACCTATAAAAGATTACGGATGAGTTTGGTCGCCGGGATGCGGTTCCTGTTTTCTATCAGGATCTCGTCATTAACGGTGTGAACTATACTGGGCTTCATGATTTCGCGCATTGTTAGGCACGGCAGGAGTAAATGCCTGGCGGCGAAGTGTGGGTGTCATCACAATAGGGAATTAGTGACTACACAAAGGAATAGACGAAATGTAGGGAGTCAAGATCGTACGTCGGGTTGATGAGGTCATGAGTGGAGGTGCGCTTGGCTATCTGAGAAGAAATTCAAAGGTAAGCGTATTTAAAGTCAATCTGCACGGGGCCAAAGTTTACTAAGGTGTGGTCAGCACTAACGTAGGGAGCTGATATTCAAAGGGAAGCAATGACATAAAACACTTTCATTAAACTATTTATTTACTTTTTAAATACGAAATCCCTAAACCTTTGTAAGTATTAATGTATGTTAGAAAGATTAGAATAGCTACACTAATCAACATCGAAGTCTGTATCGTAGTTGGAAAATCACTCCATGTTTGATTGTATCCAGGGGACGAAGGTCGAGACCCGCGCGAAGCCACCCGGGTGGCCGCTCTGACAGCCGTTACCCGACACCCAAGAAGACACGCCAACCTGAAACAGATACTTAACAGTGAGGGACTGACTAGTTTGAGACCCAGGACTCGTTCTTTAAGGACGAGTGATGGGTTATTCACGGTCGCGTCAGGTCAGGTACTGGTGTCTGAAATCAGTCGCGACTTACACTGGACTAGAAGTAAGTTACTCCGTTAATTGCATATTACGAAGCGACCGAGCCAAATATCCACAATTGGAAATGCACCTTTAATCAACGGAAGCGGGGACTAATAGAACGAGGATATTTCCCTTTCCTATTTGTCCTTTCTAAACCAAATCCACATTCCCTTCCCATCATTTTTTAAGAAAAAAGTTTGTGAATGGTAAGAGGACTAAAATTAGGCTTTCAGTCTGCATATTCATCAGACAAAACGCGGAAATTCCATTTCACGCGTGTCTTCTGTGTGGTCGTGGTATTACGGTGAGCGAACAGGTTAATTGGTCAAACTGATGCTATTGTTGCGGATGTCTATCATTATTCTGCTTTTCTTTACTAATATCATAAAGAGGAATGATCAGTTCCAAGTGACTTTTTCCAATTTTTATTTCTCACAAGGACGTGTTTCCCCTCGTGTGTGACGGCAAGTGGTCCCCCGGAGTCCCCGAAGCAGATGTTCCTCCCGCCTGCGCCGCTGGTGCAAATCTTGGACAAGTTGATGTTGGCGAACGTGCGGCCGCACGCCTCGTTACTGATCACTTTCAGCGTCACGTTGTTCAGATGTTGATTGTGCGTCACGCGACCGCCTAGGAAAACAAAGAAGAGCAGTCTACGAAACAATGACCATTATAATCTATTCGAAACAATAAAGTCGTGTTAGTTATACTATTTATATGTATGTCTATAACGGTTTATTGATTTCTACGGTTTTTATTTTTTTGTATTTGTCTTCATTATTAATCGGATGAAGAGTATTAAAATTTGATATTCATGATAAAAAAAACAATTGTGATGTTATACATCCTAAATCCCATCATCTGTTGCCTTTATTGTTTGAACGAAGCTCGCGGGGTGAGCTGGAAGAATACATAGGCTACAAGCTAAGATCGTTATTGTGTACGCACGGAGTCACACGCAACAGCTTGAGAGAAATAAATCGATGAGAAGAAAAATACATGTGAAAAAACAAGAGTTGTTATTTACATACTTAGAAAAACATACACTGTGAAATGAATAAAAACTTAGCAATTATTGTATCGATATGAAAGAAAAAAAGTAAGATGTTGGTACTGACCATCCTTGGTAACTCCAAAGCCGATAGCTTGCGCGGACCACCCTGCCAGGTCATTTTGAAGCAGCGCGCCCCAAGGCAAGCTGATGGGGGCCACGTTAGCTGCAAGTTGAAGCATCACGCGTTACCTCAACGCAAACCAGCAAAAGTATCGCTTGCAACATAACAAATAATAATTTAATAGATAGACATGAAATCGGACCTTTTTGACCAATAAAGGATGAACTGAAAGCAAATTGTCCAGAAGTAGACAGCAATACATGTTTTTTTTAAATATTACAAGATAAAAAAATAAATAAATTTTTATTACCACAAAATGACACATATTATTTACAAGTAATGTTGTTGGGACATTCTTTTAAGTAAATAATTACTTGTGTTAGAATGTCCTGTTCTTCCGTAACATGATAATTTGATTGTATCTAATAATAACATTTTTTTTCTTCTCATTAGCGTGTTTCCTTGTTGCGTGTGCGAGCGTTTGTGTTCATGTGTATTGTGTGTGGGCGTGTGCGTGTTTGTGTGTGAGTGTGTGTGTGTGTATGTGTGCTTGCAATTGTATCAGAGAGTATATACTACTCTCTGATACAATTGATATGATGCGTTCGATGTCGAACAAGAAAGCGGCTAACTGTATTTTCCGAAGTATTTAACCGGTGACTATAGACGTGGGCAATTGCAGATGCGTTGCCTTTATTTGAAAGAGAAGGGGATACACAAAACGAGCATATTTGTTTTCCTATGAGTGACCTCCGCCATTTATTCCTTGTAAAAACAGAGTAAAAATAGAAGAAGGGCTAAAGTTAGGCCTCCGGCACGCACACTCGTCACAACGAAATTGCTTCCACTTTAAGAAGACCGGAGTCTTCTGTGTGGTCATGGTATTGCAGTGAGGTCAATTCCTGCAACAGATGTCGCTGCTAGCATTTACCACTGTTCAGTGTACACTGTAACATCAAGCGTATTATTTTATCCCATCAAGTACATACTAGAGTTGGAAAATCATATATTTTGTGTCCATTACATGGAGTGTTAGCTATCCCACTTATTACCTTTGAATAGAACAGAGAAAAACTTATGTCATGTTACGTTAATTTAGATCTTAACAGTGTTAGAGCCCACTTTAACATGTTCGCACGAATAGGCTGTCTCACAGCAATACCACGACCACACAGAAAACAGGAGTGATGTGGACACTATTCCTCGTTTCGTCTGATGAGTGTGGTGTAGGAGGCCTAAATTTATTCCTCTCCCTTCCCACCTTTATCTTACAAGGAAAGGATTGGAAGGGGAAGTGGACTTGACGGAAGGATACGTATAGGAAGAGGAAATATTCTCTTTTAGTGCGCGTCCTCTTCCATTGGGTAGGCAACGCATGTGAGAATGAGCACGTGAGAAATTACGGATGTCTATGGATCGCGGTCACTTCGCTATTTTAGCGTTTTCAGATGGCCTCTTGTTCGTTTACCACCTTGTATTATATAAAATGTTACGGGTTAAACTCACCACTGAAAGTAACAGTTGGGAGCTTCAGTAGTGCAATATCGTTGGTCAACGTGTGCCTGCTGTAGTCCGGGTGTCGTAGTGCCTCATTGGTGGTCACTCTGGTGCCACCGTGGAATATCCTGAGGGAACCGAAGACAGCAGTGAAGGTGCGCCCTCGGTCCTGGCCGTCCCACACGCAGTGCGCCGCCGTCACCGCTCGAATCGCGCTTACTAACGAACATGTGCACATCGAAGTCGGACCCGATTCCAGCTTAATCAGTAGACCACCCTGAGAACGAAGACTTGTTGAGTTTATTCTTTTAACCATAGCACCAATACAATGATACTTTATGGGTTCTATACACGTCTACTAGAATGTCATCACTAAACCGTGGTAGCCTCCAACATCTGTTGCACGAATTGGCTCCCTGGTGTAATACCACCACACAGAAGACAGGCGTGGAGTGAAAGTAATTCCTTGTTTCGCCTGATGAGTGTGACTTGACGGAAGAGAAACACAAAAAGAGAATATCCCCTTTCCCCTGTCCCCTCCTCTGTCAAAACCATTTTTCCCATTCTTTCTTTATAGGAAAACCAAGAGAAGGGAAAGAGAATTACACTTAGGCATTCGGAACCACACTGATCAGACAAAACACAGAATTACTTCCACAGACGCCTGTATTCTGTGTAGTCGTGGTATATCACCGGGCGAGACAATTCGTGCAACTGATATTGTTGTTGCTGGCATCTACCGATGGATTAAAGTATCCACAGATCTTGTAGTCTTAGAATCTCATAGCAGGACTTATGTGTTGATCATATCAAATATTAATTTGGTTTGTGTACAATGTTAAATATGCTACATTACCACAAATGGGAATGCTCCGAGCGGCGAGCGGGATCCATTGGTAATTCGATTGGTGTTGTTATTGCTGGCGAGTTCCGCAAGTCGTATAGACTCTGCCATCGGTATACCTACACGCTGGTGGTAGTACTGCCCCACCTGACCTACCAGCCCTGTGGACAGCACGCCAGCGTCACCAAAATTGACGCTGAACGCGCTGCCAATGAGCAGGAACTGGACTAGCCAAGACATGACGTCACGCTGTAAAGAAATATATGAGTCAGTGACCAGGATTTAGTCAACCAGCCCCGAACGCACACAAACACACATACAGTCACATTACTTACCAGATCTATGCAAGTTGCATCATTACATTTTCCTTCACCGTAATAATGTTGGATATTATTAAATATCGGTGTAACATGTGTATAAGACGGGAATCGAACCCGGACTTGCAGGCAATAAATGTAATCGAGTTTTTTTTTTATATTTTCCAAGGTGGCAAACGAGCAAGCGGCCACCTGAAATCGGTAAAATAGCAAAGTGCACGCTGATGATGCCCAAAGATATCAGCAATTGTAGATGCGTTGCCTACCTTTAAGCAACGGAAGAGGAGACGGAGAAAGAGGATATTTCATCTTCCTATTTGTATCCTCCGTCAAGTCCCCATCCCATCCTTTCCTTGTAAGAAAAGGGAGGGAAGGGAAAGACTATAATTAGGCCTCCGGCACCACACTCATTAGACAAAACGCGGAATGACTTCCACTTCACGCCTGTCTTCTGTGTGGTCGTGGTATTACACCGGGCGAGCCATTCGTGCGAAGTTGATAAAGCGGGCTCTACCACTGTTAAAGTCTCTCGAGTCCACAAACAACTGTGTACACTTTTAAGTTAAAAGACAGAACGATATGACTTTTACAAATGTGCGGTGAATTTTCGTCTTTACATAGAACTTAAAAAAAAGCAAAATAAAGAACACGGCTTCTACCCCAACCACCCTTTGTCCCCGTAGCGCTGTGGGGAGACAGGCCGGCACTGTGTCACTCTGCGCTTTGATTAAAAAACCACTTCGGAAAGCTTGGAATGAATTCGGCAACGGTCGAGTGTTACTTTGTGTTGTATTACCGGGGGACGATAACATGTGACCTAAATATCTGATTTTTTTTTATAAATACAGGATACCAAACGGGTAAGCAGCCTGAATTCGCTGAAATTTTAAGCAGTCTTCTGCCCATAGATATCTGTAAATACAGATGCGTTGTCTATCTTTAACACAGAATGATTGTATTTCTTATGCTGTTTAAAAACTCGCGTGTAATTAATCCGGTGTTATCCTTCACCGTAAGAAACTACGAATTAACATATGAAATATCTAAATTCGAAAACACAATATTACACTATAGGAATTGAACCTGGATATCAAGAGAAATGCCTTAACTCCTGAGCCATCACACTTTTTACAGTGTTTACAGTTCGCTTTAGAAAGCTGCTAACATTTTTGCTATAAGATGGTCAAGTTTTTCTTTTTTAGACATTTTGACATATGTAGAACGTGTGAGCAAATGACGCGTTGCTCTGAACTATTGTTTGTAAGAATACATTGTCGTAAAATACTGAGGTAGCTCAGAACAAGAGAATAATTAAGAATACTCTCCGAATCTCAGTTACAAATTAGAATACTTGAATACGAAAGTGACCGAAGTTTCCATTTTCTTCGCAAAAATTAAGTAAAGGAATATTTAATTTAATATTCTTCCCGACCTGTCTTTTAGATTTACGGCCGAATGGATGTTAAGGATCAGAAATGCAGACTTGCAATGCAGATCCTGGTTCGAATTCCGCCATGTACCAATGTGTTTTTCGATTTTCGAATTTCATATGTACATTTAGCCGACGTACTTATGGTGAAGGAAAACATCGCGATGCAACCTGCGCATATCTGTGAACAAATTAAAGATATGTGTGAAGTCAACAAACCCGCACTGGCGTGATTGACTAAGACCTAGTCACCCCTAACTTGGGGTAGGGTCCGAACCCCTCAGTGGGAACGTACAATGAGCCGATGGTATACATGTAGGCCGAGTCTTGCCGAGTGAACGCGAATGCCAACGTATAGACATTGCTTGATATCGCTCGGAGTCGCTTGCGCCAAAATTTGCGCCAAGCACTTCCACAAGCGCCAACATGAGTTCATTTGGCGCAGCTTGTCAAGATTCGCCGGCGCTCGCGACCGCTTGCCTCACTTCGGAGCCGTGTCTGTTTTTCTTCACAAATCCAAGGGGCTCCAGCGCTGCAAGTGGTGTCTACAAGTTTGTCCGAGCGCCAGTTCTATTACATTCCTAGACTTGCCAAACGTGTAGACAGTAGCATTTCACTTGTATTCATTTGCCTACACTCACGTTGGCCCTAACTCGGCAAGCCTGGGCCAACGTATATAGTCTACTTTAAACCAACTAGATTCGCTAGGGCATTCGCCTTCACTTGGCAAGACTCGGCCAACATATATAGCAGGCTTTTGAATACCATGGTTAATTCAGTTTTTAATTTAGGAGTAGCTATACAGCAAGATTTAATAAACGAAATTCTATGTGTATTTTTAACAAATGTACTTTAAATAAAGGACCGTGCGCAGATATAAAAAAAAATACAAACTATCCGCGGCCGAGTGATGGCATTAATTACAACAGACAATCTGCCCCCACCGGTATTACAAGAGGGCAGAACAGTGATAAAGAGTAGTATACAGTGGCAGCACTGTAATTGAACGCACTCTTACTGTTCAAAGCAATGCTTCCCGTATGCTCTATTTGGATCTCCTGCGAGTAAACGAAAAACCAGGCGGGATTTTTTTTATGAGATCGCAAATATTCTTTTTAAGAAAAGAAAAGAGGACTTATCTTAGGCCTTAATAGATAACTGGAAATAGAATTGAAACCTAACAAGGGTTTGATAACAATAACGTGTGTCTCACCGTGTTTCCATAGAATAAGATGGTAAACGAGCAAACGGCTACCTGAATACGCTAAAACAGCGAAGCGATCGCTGCCTGTAGACATCCGCAATTGCAGATAAGTTATTTACATTTAATCGACGGAGGTAGAATTTCACAGAAAAAAAATATTTCCTCTTCCTATGCGTATCAACTTTTGTTTTATAATACAAGGTGACAAACGAGCAAGCAGCCACATGAAATTGTTGAAATAGCAAAGTGATGTTGCCCATAGGCATCCACAATTGCAGATGCATTGCCTACCTTTAATTGACGGAGAAGACGCACTGAAAGAGAATATTTCCTCTTCCTATGCGTCCTATCCTCCGTACAATCCCCCTTCCCATCCCTTCCTTATAAGAAAAGGGTGGAAAAGTGAGGAGAACTAGTATTACTCATCAGACTGCACGCGGAATAGCTTCAACTTCACGCCTGTGTAGTCGTAGTATTGCGGTGGGCGAACCGACCTATTCGTGCGAAGATGTTAAAGCCGACTCTACCACTGGCAGTACTGCACTGTTTAATGTTCTACGTTACTGTCTTCGTGTGAACGTATCACCGAGGGACGTGTCATGTTTTGCATACTTTGTGGTTTCATTAAATTTTCATTATGCATCGGAAAGTTGTCGGGCATTTTTTATTATAATTTTTATGTCAAGTTTGTTTTGACACTCGACGGTTATTGGGACAACGATTTTAATCTTTTACGATATGAATAGGGAGGTGTGATATTTATAAAAAAATATCAGTTTCCAAAAAATAAACTAAAATTTTTATAAGCAAATAAACCGACTTCATAGAAAATATACAATGAAATGCACTAGTAACAAAATAAAGTAATGAATACTCTCAATAGAAAGTAAACTCTCTTCTTTTTAGTTTTATGTTAATATTGTACAATTATTGATTTGAAGTCGGTGTTAGCCTAGCTAGATTATTATACACATAAAACAGTACAGACAAATTGAGTAACTTCTTTTTGAAGTTAGTTAAAATCTACATACAAATAATAAAATTGGACTGTCTGTTTGTTATATTGAAAAAGCCGTTTTAACTACATGTATATGAATATATATACAGTACATACACCAAAATATTATTTATTACAGTTTTTGTCTACCTGTCTGTTTGTTTGTTCCGGCTAGTCTCTGAAATGGCTGGACCGATTTTGACGGGACTTTTATTAGCAGATAGCTAACGTACTAAGGACTAACTAGGTTACGTTTATTTAGGAAAAATCTTTTATTTTAGAAAAATAACGCGCGGTCGAGGTCGCAGGCGACAGCTAGCCTATAACTATAAAGTATCCTTCTTTAGTGCGAAAGTTGATGGATGGATGGATGAAGGAATGTTTGTTATAGCTTGTATCCTAAACGGTTGAACAGATCTCGATGAAATTTGGCATACATGTAGAGGATAGTCTGGAAAGACACATGGAGTACTTTTAATCCCGGATATGGTTGCGGTTCCCGAGGGATACATTCATTTTATTATTTACTCTATAATTTCGCAACAGTTCAACATATCTTACTGAAATTTCGCACAGATGTAGAATATAGAATGGAACAACACATAGAATACTAAGTTTTATTTTAATTAGGCGGAATTAGGAGGAGTTGCTGGCGACAGCTAGCAATATTATAAATGCGAAAGTTTAGATGGATGGATGGATGGATGGATGTTTGTTATAGTTTGTAGCCTAAGCGGCTGAATGAGCCTCGATACGTGTTTTTTTTGTTATTTAAACTATAATTCCGCAACGGTTCAACATATCTTACTGACATTTTGCACAGATATAGACTATATTAGTCTGGAAAAACAGGTAGGATAGGGAACAATTAGAATACTAAATGTTATTTTATTTCAGCGCGGACGGAGTAAGCCAGCTTGTACTCATATAGATTATAACCAAAACTGTCTCACCTAAAGGAAAACTTAGAGATGGATAAGTTGAAGTTCGGATCCGGATCCACGTCCACCGCCCGTAGCTCCACCGTCTCCTACGAACTGGTTAAGATGAAGCTAATCGGAGAATATAAGCTACGAAAGCGTTAATGATTAAGGTGTTGTCACATCAGTAGTGACCATTACATAATTACGAAAATAACGTAAATTAAAAACGGACTGATTCAGGCACTAATTTATTCAATACCTAAATGTAATGGTATCATTTTAAAACAATGATTTCAAATGTCTATAAAAATTAATCGCTGAATGTGTGCTGGAAATCTCGAGAGCAGCTGAACAGAGTTCGCTAATTCTTTTTTTAGAATACTTTTTGAAGTACGAGGATGGTTCTTAAGGAGAGATATATTTAAAAAATTGCTTGAATAAGTTTAAAAATAACCCTTTTCTATGCTCCCGTATAATCGATTCTATGATACTCTGTAGAAGAAGACGAATCGAATGACACCTCACAAGACAAAATCGGTTCAACCGTTTAGGATGTAGGCTGTTACAACGGAATTTATATACAAAACCAACCTTACAACCGAGGGAAACATATTACCCACATATCAGTCGGGTAAAATTCATCCCTCAAGTGTGGATGCACCTTATTAGTCTATTGATATCTATCAATAAATGTCACTTTTATGCAAGTCTATGGTAAAATGACGCGCGTCCTATTGTCACTTTTGTGCGGAACTGTAGGGATTGACGCGCGTTCTATTGTAACACTTTCGAGCGAGATAGTACCGCGTGACATTCGGCACGCTGTGCGCCATTGTACAAACTTTGCGTCTAACACGATTTCTAAACTCTTTCCATATACTATAAAACTAGCATTTGCCCGTGACTCCGTCCGTATGGAAAAAAACACAGTAGCCCATGCGCTCTTTCAGACTGTGTTCTACGTCTGTGTGATCGAGGGCCTTGGAGTTCTAGAGATACCATCAATTAAACATTTATCTAACCATTACACCTATATCGTTATATTTTGGATAATTAAAAAGCAATAAACAAAACATTTGAAATTGTTTTGATATGATTGTAAATAATTCTGAAGGCACATATTCGTTGAAATTGGTTCAGTCGTTTTTTAGAAGTCCAGTGACAAACACACGCACAGAAGACATATATGTATAAAGATATTAAAATGTATAAACTGAAACCCATAAAACTAACCTGCCCATATAAACTGGAGTCATCTGAACACATCTGAAATTGCTTAAACAGCGACGTGACTGCCCATAGATATCCGTAAGCGCAGACATAATGCCTACCTTTAATAGACGGTGTTGGGAACGCAAAGAAAGAGAAATTACGTTTCCTATGCGTTTTACCTCTGCCAAAATCATTTGCTTTTCCCATCATTTCCTTATAAGAATAAGTTGGAAAGAAAAAGTGGACTAAAATAAGGCCTCTGGCATTCACCCATCAAACGAAACGCGGAATTGATTCCACTTGACGCCTGTTTCTGTGTGGTCGTGGTATTACACCGGGCGAGCCGGTTTATTTTTGCAAAGATGTTAAAGCGGGCTCTACCACTGTTAATTTTACAATAATTAGTTAACACAATTTGGAAATCCGTTCAGTTGTTTCAAAGCAAACAAACAATTAAATTATTATTTACAATACAGCCCTGAGAAAAAATAAAGGTTCGGTCAAGACAGTAAGTTAAGAAAGTTTGAATATCTCGGAAGATAAAGACGAAAGCTAATTGAAATAAATTGTGCATGATAGACAATTAGATATCCTTAAAATAAAATTAAATAAATGTATTGATTCATATTTCATTAAAAACATAAACTAAAACGAAATGTAAACAAAAATAAAATTTAATGGAAAATACTGTATTATCCAAGTTTACGTAAGATATTATTTTTCGTTAAAGTTTATGTTTTTAATGAAATATAAATAAATGAATAAAAATATTTTATTTTATTTCAAGGGTATTTAATTGTTTGTCATGCAAATTTTTTTTCAGTTAGCTAGCGTCTTTATCTTCCGAGACATTCAAACTTTCTCAACCGACCCTTTATTCTTGCTCACGGCTGTATTAGTATAGATCACAAAATATGCTTTCAAGAAAAAATCCGTTGTATGCTTCCATTTTTTTTATTATTTTAGATTACCCATGTACAGTAATGATTACATTTGCTTTAAATAATTATAACTGGATAGAGATTAGATCCGTTTTTAACCTATCTATTGAATAAGAAAGACAAATTGTAGGTGTTTCCAGAATCACGCAAACGTCGTGTACATTTGTGATGTTTAACATCGTCATTATTAGCTTCTATTTCACTGTGAACTAATCCGTCTTCATTATTAGTAATTTTTAAACTGATTGGTGGATTTGTTATAATCTCATTTTTATCATCTGTTATTATTTTCAAATCAGTATCATCTAACAATATATTTATTAAGTTTTCTTGATCTCCATTCATTGTGACATCGACTCCATCGTTTTTATCTACAGAGTTTTCTTCTGATAAATCTGTGTCTATATTTGCATCTAATAATACATCTTTAGATATGTGATCTGATTCTATATTGAATGATTTAAGCTCTTGTGAATCATCAATTTCTGCAGATTTATGAAATTCTGTATTAACTGTAACATCTTTGAGTTTTAAATTATCAAACACTTCTTTACTTTGCCAACCAAGATCAATGTACGGAGAATTATTGCTTTTATTTAAATTTGGTATCAACTCGATTGAAAAATCATCGAGATCTTCGAAATTGACTTTAAGATCTTTGTCTAGCATTGGATTATTATTTGATTCAAAATCTGTAAAATCGATCTTAACATTTGTATGTAAATCGCTTTCCAATAGTTCTTCTTTTGGACTTTCTTTTAAATCTTTATTATCTAAAGGTGTAATGTTGTCTTTGTCCTGTACGCTTTTTTTATCAATATTCTTATGTATGTTTTGTAGTTTGGTGATTTCTGGCAGATTTGTCACAATTATTGCGAGCGGTGCTATCGTCTTTTTCTTTTTATCAAACCAATGCAACGGATCATCTCGTCCAGTTTTATTTATATTCTTATATGGTTCTATTGTTAGCTTCGCTAAGCTTTTCTGTTCGCTGTTTATTTCTGGTGATCTTTCAAGTAACTGTTTTAGTATACTGGTGATATCCCGGTCCCGTTGCTTCAGTTGTGCGTAGTCTGTGACATCGGTGTCTAACGGTTGTTGCAGTTGTTTGGCGACGCGACAGGAATACGAGTCCACATGGTGCAGGATGATGACACTCAACACTGCGGAAAAGAAATACATATTTAAGTTTTACGTTATTATAATAACAATAATGAAGCTTTTATTGCTTAAGATTTTCATTTTATTATAATTATTTCAATTTTTAACAAAAAGTAATTTTGAACCGGCGACTTTTGTCTTTAATCTACAGGTATCCTTGGACAAAGGCCTCCTCTAAAGTTTTCCGTTGCTGCCTGTCCCTTGAATCTCTAGTCCACAGGCAACCTGCAACTATTTTTACGATATTATTACGACCAACTACCCAACTTTCCCTGTCAAATACACCTCTCTTTCCGCTATTGGAGACGCGTTCACTACCTTTAATTGACGGAAGAGAATACACATGGAGAGAGAATATACCGCTTCCTTCCCATTTTATGGCAAATCCACTGTTCACTTCTGTGGCGGACCAATAAGCGCCGCAATCCTGAATCGCGCTATCGAAGTTTTCAACGTTCAGCAATATAAATACGACATCTGAAATGAACATCAGTGGGTTTCGGCCTGACCGAGCATACCATCTCGCTCGGTCGGAGATCTCCATTTGGTCAACCACGCATCCC
>JAAOEG020055951.1:0-14014 GCA_011763625.2 Papilio bianor | reverse complement strand
CACTAGGACCATTAATATATTGAGCTTTTGTAATAAACTTTTTGCCTGCGACTTCGTTCGTGTGGATTTAAAAAAAACTAAGTAATCTATGGGTTATTCCAGACTATGTTCTATATCTCTGCCAAATTAACAATAACAATCTTATACCACTACAGTCCTTAGAGGGGAGTACTGGTTTCTTTCACTATACGAGTACAACAATAAAAAGTTAGTAAAAGGGAAATATATTTTTGATCATTTTAGGATACGTATTATATTCTAAGTTATATCTTTTGAAATAGGATTTATAACTTGGCATAGGGTAAAGTGGGACAAGTTGTTGGCACACAAACCAAAGGTAACAGATTAAAACGCTTATAGGTGCGCTATTTATACATAAGTTTAAATAACTTATTTTCTATTAACTTTAACATCGTTTTTATTGTTCCACTTTTATCTATCTTTATATATATTCAATACATATAAGAGTCGGTGGCACAGGTGCTAGGCACTTGACTTGGCAGGTCCTGGTTCGAATCCTGCCATGTACCAATGTGTTTATCGATTTTCACATTTCATATGTACATTTAAGTAATGGACGTTCTTACGGTGTAAGTAAACATTGTGATGCAACCTGCACATATCTGCGAAGAAATTCAAAGATATGTGTGAAGTCAACCAACACGCACTGGACCAGCGTAGTTGACTAAGGCCTAGTCACCCCTAACTTGCTGTAGGCTCCGAGGCAGGCTCAGAGGGGACTAGTACTACTCAGACTATATAGTGAGCTGATGATGATAATTTATATTCAATACGTTACAAAGAAATCATGTATATTTACATAATACTAGCTGTCGCCCGCGACTCCATCCGACGGAAAAGAAAAAAAACTTATAAAACTGAAAAGTCTGCTTGTAATATAGAAATAACCGTTTTATACTACATGTGTATGAATACACATGTAGTATAAAACGCCAAGAGTACATACGCCAAAATAACCTTTTTGTCATTGTCTGTCTGTCTGTTTGTTCCGAATAATCTCTGAAACGGCTGGACTGATTTTGACGGGACTTTTATTGGCAGGTAGCTGATGTAATAAGGAGTAACTTACTACTTATTTTAGAAAAAATCTTATTTTAGAAAAAGAACGAGCGGACGAAGTCGCGGGAGACAGCTAGTTATGCATATAAACCTTCCTCTTCAATTACTCTATCTATGAAACAAAACCGCATCAAAATCCGTTTCGTAGTTTTAAAGATTTAAGCATACATAGGGATATAGGGACAGAGAAAGCGACTTTGTTTTATACTATGTAGTGAATAACTTTTTTTTTAACAATGTTATTCATTTTGAATATCATTAGGTTTTATAGCAAACCCGCATTCAACGGTGACAGTTGACAGTACTGGTGTGACCATCACTAAATTTCGTTTTGTATTGCTATATTGAAAAATGTTAACCATAGATTCGAGGTCAGTATAGAGTGGAAATTCCGATTTATTTTACATTCTCGTCCTCCCGGGAAATCGCGTGATGCGAATAAACACTTCGGTTCAGTTTAAGCATCGATTGACTTTGTTTATAAATGTATTAACATGGAATATGGGTACGTTGGTCTAGTTCTATTTGTTGCATACACGTGTTCTGTTATTCTGGTAACTTACTAAAGTTTCAAAGAGAGAGAAAGTTTGCAATATTTTGTGAAATAGTCAAACCTGAGCTGATAGAGAGGCCGTTTTCGTAATTAGTTATGTCAGAAAACATGTAAAAAACCTACAAGGATATAGAAAATGGTTTAAAAGAAATATACATGACATGACTGTTAAAGAACCTGTCACAGTTTTTGACGTTGACAGCTCAGCGCTAGTCAACTGTCAAAATTTACTTTGACATATGCATACCAGCCCCCTACACAAAGTGCATTCACTCCGAAGCGATTCCATAACGAATATCAATAATATATGGAACTGACATTATTTTTCGACATGTCACATGCTTGTCAATTAAATTTCCTACACATTTTGAAACATTTTATCGATTTTACGCTTCGAATTTACGATTCGCTTCGGAGCAAATGCACTTTGTCTACGGACTCAGGTCTGACATCTTCAGCATATTTGGTAATTCAAAGGTAGCTTGATTTAATATAATATAATATTATTTCATTTGGGGTCATTTAGAAAAGTATATTATCAAGTAAGCAGTAAAATGCTTAAGTACATAGTCTTAAAATACAATTTCTAATTATTTTACTCAATATAATTTCTTTTAGCTGATAAAAACCTCGAAACTGGCGTAAACATGGGAAAGTTTTATTTCAATTTCTCAACGGCATTTGATTTACAATGCATTCAAGCCAGTTCAGAAATTCAATATAGTTTGCCGTACCGTACCGTGTCGTATGTGGCATCAGACACGTTTCAGGCTTAGAGTCCGCCTTCGCTCGTATTGTTGTGTTTTATTAAAATTCTAAAGTCAGCTGTCGACTGTTCTATTGAATTTGGACACGGAAAGGTACGGGCAATATTGCTTCAAGGGACGGAATATTAAATTTTTGGACTTCTTCTATTTTTTGAGGCTGAATTTTAATTCATTATCAGTTTATTTCAGTTCCATCTGAATAGTTGTATGTCTTATCATCAGCTCACTGTACATCCCTACTGAGGGGCTTGAAAGCGTACACTAATGGTGACCAGGTCATAGTAAACCATGCTGTATTACGGGTTGCTTGATTTCACATCACATCTTCGAATTTCTTCGCGGATACGTGCAGATTCCATCACGATGTTTCCTTCAACGCAAAAATGTCGGATATGGAACATATTTATTTATTTATTTAACGTTTTTCACAAAACATACATATTCACATGGTAGGTTGGGCGTTGGAGCCTGTCTTAGTGTAAACTGTGTGACATACACCGGCGCCTTCCTTTACAATATAAATAACTAGCTGTCGCCCGCGACTCCGTCCGCGCGTTATATTTCGAAGATAAATATTTTTTCTAAAATAAATGTAGTCTCAGTTACTCCTTGCTACATCAGCTACCCGCCAAAAAAAGTCCCGTCAAAATCGGTCCAGCCATTCCAGATTAGCCGGAACAAACAGAAAGACAGACAGACAGACAAAAATTGTTATTTTGGTATATGTACCGTATATATATTCATATACATGTAGTAAAAAACGGTTATTTCAATATTACAAACAGACATTCCAATTTTATTATATGTATAGATTAGCTATTTTACGTGTTATGCATAGTGCGGTATGATGTATTTGTGTCTATGTTGATATAAGCGCAATATACATATGTAATCACATATGTGCGTGTGTGTGCGTGTGTGCGCGTGTGTGTGTATATGTGTTTGTGTGCGTATGTGGGAGGGTGTAAGTATGTATGTATATGAAATCTATACATATGTATAATAAAATTGGAGTGACTGTTTGTAATATTGAAATAACAATTGTTTACTAAATGTATATGAATATATATACGGTACATATACCAAAATATTTTTTTTTACAATTTTTGTCTGTCTGTCTGTCTGTCTGTCTGTTTGTTCCGGCTAATCTCTGGAACGGCTGGACCGATTTTGATGGGACTTTTTTTGGCAGATAGCTGATGTAGTAAGGAGTAACATATGCTATATTTATTTTAGAAAAAATCTTTTATTTTAGAAAAAGAACGCGCGGACGAAGTCGCGGGCGACAGCTAGTCACGAATAAATTGTAATTTTCTTCTAAATTTCATTATTTTTTCTGCTGACCCTCGCTTTGTATAATCCTATAATATCGTAGTTTAGGAACAGCGAGATCTTACATAATTACCGCCAACAGCCGCGACAAATGTCGCAGCCGTTCGGAATATCAACAACGACTTCAATGTAATTGTGATTTCCGCACTACGTCCCCTAGTCCGCTAGTAGCTGTCACTTGGATATTCAAAGAAAATTACAGCGGCAGAAACGTGACCCGCATTACATGAAACAAAAGTAATTGTTGAGTCGCTTGAAATAGAATAAAGGAATGTGTTTTGGGGTATTAAACTTGACAATTTACTAGCTAGACAGTAGACAGTAAAAGAGGTAGACTCCAGCAACAACAACATCTATTGTAGGAGTTCATCGGCTCGCCCAGATCAATACCACGATTACAGAGAATACAGGTTTCAAGCGGAAGTAATTCCGCGTTTCGTCTGATGAGTGTGGTGCCAGAGACCTTATTGTTAACCTCTTTCCCTTCCCACACTTTTCTAATAAGCAAAGGATTTGAAGAGAAAGTGGATTGATGACCCCTCAAGAGTATTTTATACGTCTTCTTTTTTATACGTCTCCACGTATAGGAAAGGGTATATCCCCCTTTTTCCCTCCCTGGTATATCCCTCCCCTCTTTTTGCGTGTCTCCTTCTCCGCCAATTAAAAGTAGGCAACGCATCTGCAATAGCAGATGTCTATGGGTAGTGTTCGCTTCGCTATGTTAGCGAATTCAGGTGGTCGCATGCTCGTTTGCCACGTTATAGTATAAAAAAAAATCCGCGTTTCGTCTGATGAGTATACCTTCCGGAGGCCACATATTAGTCCTGTTCCCCTTCTCACCATTTTCTATGAAAATATGGGAAGAGGAAGTGGATTTTACGGAGAAGGGGACGGATTGGAAGAGGAAACATTCTGTTTCAGTGTTTCTTCTCTTCCGTCGATTAAAGGTAGGCAACGCATCTGCAATTGCGGATGTCTATGGGCAGCGATTCTCTATTTCAGCGATTTCAGGTTTGCCGCCTTGTAATATAAGCTTTACAGGTTATTTCGTCCGCGGTATAATAAAAAGATACTTAGTAAGTAGCCCAAGAGTTCTTCCAATCTATATTCAATATCTCCGCTAAATTTCGTTGATCCATTTTTGAGATAACAAAAATCCAAGAACCCATGTATCTAAACTTTTTCATTTGTGCTACTAGATTGTGCCCGCAACTTTGTGCACGCGGACCTAAAAAAAGAACTTAACAAGTATTTAATGTTATTCCAGACTATGCTCAATACCTGTGGTATCCTGGAGAGACAAAATACGGAATGAAGTAGTCTTGCAACGAATGGGGAATAAGTGGAAGTTCTTAAAACAATAAAGAAACGAAAGTTAAAATATCTTGCGTGGACCGAAGTATGAATTATTACAGATAATTATTCAGGTAAAGATACAAGGGTTCTATATTTCGAGCTGCTGTGTCCAAAGTTCAAGTTGCCATAATGATCAACCTTCTTTAGGAGATAGCACCACAAGAAAAGAAGTTGACCCATCATCCATCCATCTACACTTTCACATTTAAAATTGTTGGAAATAATAAAGCAAAGGTCAGAATAGTCGGTAGTCGGTAGTTTTTAACCTACAATATTAAAAAGCCGTTTTACCTCCTTTTACACCCTTTACTTTTTTATTCTTTGATAAGTTTCAATGAGTATCGTTTATAAATTAAATACGAAATAAAACATTAAAGCACAAAATAACAAATAATAAAGCATCCATTTTCTTTAGCAGGAATTCAAAAGGATTTGCTTTGAGAGTTGTCACCAACTTAAGTCGGATAAGTTGCCGTTTGTGAGACAACGGCAGTGAGGATTCTAGAATTTCAATCGAATTCGTCGTTTTGTGACTCAATGTCGGATACACTTTAGCACATCAGTAAATAAATCGAATGGGAATTTAACTTGATTCTAAAAGAGCTAGAGGAAAGATTAACAGTAAGATTTAACAGAGTAAATAGGTCGGTTCGCCCGGTGCAATACCATAACCATACAGAAGACAGGCGTGAAGTGGAATTCCGCCTTTCATCTGATGAGTATGCGTCCCGGAGGTCTTATTTTAGTTCTCTTTCCCTTCCCACAATTTTCTTATAAAGAAAGTAGGGGATGGGAAATGTATTTGGTAGCGGTAGAGACACATAGGATGGGTATTCATTTTCTTAATGAGCGTCTCCACCTTCGTTGGTTAAAGGTAGGTAACGTATCTGCAATTGCGGATGTCTTTGAGCAGCGGTCGCTTCGCTATTTTAGTGAATTCAGCCGCTTGCTCGTTAGCCACCTTATACTATAAACAAATTTCTTGTATATTATAAGTTGCAGTTACGCCGTGTGAACGGACCTTTACTCCGATTATACACATGGCGACGTCAATCTGGAATTTTAGTCTCTAGTCGACTTACGCAATACAATCTCAAAGATGATCGTACACAAGCGTCGCCGACAAGTGAAATTTTTGGATGTCGGTGGCTCAGGGGTTAAGCTCGTCACTTGCAATCTGCAGGTCCTGGGTTCGAATCCCGACATGTACCAATATGTTTTTGATTTTAGAATTTCATATGTACTTTTATCTAACACTCATATGCCGAAGGAAAACATCGTGATGCAACCTGCAGATGGAAGAAATTCATAGATTTGTATTAAATCAACTAGCACTGGGCCAGCGTTGTTGACTAAGTCTTAGGAAGGGAAGTATTGTGGGATGGATTAATGATGATGATGTGTATAAGGGATCTAAAGATCCGTTCACACGGCATATAAAAAAATAATTCCTGAAACATATGTAAGTATTTTCTAATTAATTTTAGTTAAAAAATTGTATTAAAACCAAGTAGATTTATCTTGTACTTTAAACTTACGTTCATGTTAATTCCTAAAGTGTAATATTATACCTGAACTTTGCGAACACCAAGTTTGGTAAACTTTATATCATAGATTCGCGCAGCAAAGTTCTCAGTTCCTATTTATTACAAGATAAACTTCACATCTATTGAACACGATTATGATCGTGTTCAATACTCGTAGATGTGAGGTTTATCTTTATCCAACTTCAATGCTTAATAATTATAAAAGGATTAAACCAAAGATATGATAAAAGACAAACTAATATGCAGATTACTACTAGAGATACCTATCCTACTAATATCATAAACAAGAAACAAACATGTTTGTAAGAATGTATGGATGTGTTTGTTACTCTTTTATGCAAAAACTGCTAAATGGATTTCGATGAAACTTTATAATAATATAGCTTATACATAAGAATAAGATATAGGCTATAAAAATACTGGCTATACCCGCGGCTTGCCCTCGTGAAATCGAATCCGAGATGCATTTTTAATTAGCTAAAACGCACGGGCGTTGACTTCACATGTCTACTTGGTCGGATAAGTGTATATTTTAACAAACTTTTAATAGCATATATATTTATTTCGGATTGATATGGTAACAGCAAACAAATGTTTCAACCTGTTAGTTACCATTACCATTTCAACCTTATGTGTTTTATATCAGACCGTTTTTGCTTTTTAAATACGTTATAATCATAAATAATAGAAGGCAACAATTACAACAGTCACAGATCACAACAAAAACAATATCTACAAACAAAAGAGTTAATTCTTTATACTTACAACAATTGTACATTCGTAAATTATCTCAAAGTACGAGGAAACGATAAGCTTAAACTTGTATAACACGAAATTATCGCAGCGTGTTGCTTTCCAAAACAATACGACGTAACAAAGTAGATTGTGTTTCAAGTTGCCGTCAAACTCGTATAAATATTAATGTTTGGGGCCCACAGATGAAAGTATATTTTGTGAACAGATGTTTTCGTATATCGCTGAATAAGATTTCTTTTTTTACTAGAACTTTCATTCTTACTATAGGACATGATGATCCCATCCTATAGTAATTTATAAGTAGTAGTACTAATAGGGATTGTGTCGGATAGTAATAAAATGTAAGGAGATACCTTTCAAATAATAAAAGACGAATGACAACGGTATCATTTTGTTACTTCCTATGGCGCCCTCATTTCCGGTGTACCCAAATTGTAAGGGTATTGCCGAATAACATGGATACGCTTGCTTTATCACTACATAGTGTAAAACAAAGTCTCTTTCTCTGTCCCTATAACCCTATGTATGCTTAGATCTTTAAAACTACGAAATGGATTTTGATGCGGTTTTTTTTAATAGAGTGATTGAAGAGGAAGTTTTATATGTTTAATAACATCCATTAAATAGTGGAGAAATACTGTTTTTATTGAGGTTTCTAATGTGATGTCGTAAATAATTACATTTTTTCTGCTTACATTATAACAAACGCAGGCTGAACCCTACGAAATTTATCAGATTTATACCCGTACGAAGCCGGAGCGGGCCGCTAGTTGCCTTATAGAAAGAGATGTTGATAGGGATGTGACACACTTGGATTTCCGACAAGTACAGTGACAAGACTTTTCAGTACATATTCCAGTACTCGTATAGTGAGTACAGTATAGTTTAAAGTCAAAGTATTGCACTAGTAACATCGTGAGATTACATTCCCTTTTGTATAATTTGCTAAATATCGTTTCAAGTTTGCTATGAATATACAATTAAGTTAGCAGACGCTGACGATGCAATTAACAGACTTTGATTCTCGACGGCTGGATTCCAGAGATAACTCAGCTATTACAAAATACCTACAAAAGCTTATTTGAGCATACCTCTTAAATTAAACACTCACCCTAAAAGGTACAAATAAACTAGCGTCTAAACCAACATCACAAACAAGCCAGCTAAATTAATGTCTTAAGATATTTTATATCTACAAATATTAAAATACTAGCTTTTAAATAACAAGCTATATCTTTTGCCCGCGATTCTGTCCGTGTTTTATTTAAAAAAAAAATTGTAGCCTACTAAGTGCTCTTCTAGACTATGTTCTACATCTGTGCCAAATTTCATTGACATCCGTTGAGATGTTATGGAGATATCCTCAAACAAACATCCATCGATCAATCTATTCAGCCATCCATCCATCCATCTATCTATCCATCCACCCGTTCAACCATCCATCCGTCCATCCATCCATCCAACCATCCGTCCATCCATCCACCCGTCCATCCATCGTTCCGTTCATCCATCCATCCAACCATCTATCCATCCATCCATCCAACCATCTATCCATCCATCCATCCATCCATTCAACCATCTATCCATACATCGATCCATCCACCCATCCATCGATCCATCCATCCATCCATCCATCCATCCATCCATTTATCCTTATAAAGTTTTCCATTCAAAAATATAAAGATCGGACATTAGTGATGTCTATTACAAACATTTTAAACATTGATTTTAATTTTAATCGTTATTTACTCTGCCGAGCAATGCTCAAGTAAATATCTGTCGTAAACAAATCGAGGGCCCCTACGTAGACTATGGTAAGCAACGATTTTGTGATTTACGATTTTCATATTATTTGAGTAAACTTGATGAATACTTATTTCTATGTTCATTTGTAAGTAACGTTAGAAAGATGAAAACTGCAGAGTTTAGTAGTCTATCGTTTGTTAATGGTCGATGCGTATTAATGTAAATTACAGGATTAAAAACAACCTGAATGTAATAACTCCTTAGTTGCAACAACACACATCTTTAAAAATATGTTATACGGAGCTCAACTTTTTACTACGTGTCATATACCGCCATTTTTTGACAAAAGACCAAAGAGTATGTAACACAATACGACAAAGATTAACAGTAAGACGATAAACTGTTCTTAGCGCATCTCAGATGCTACATTCATATTTAACACATTTAGTGCTGATCAATTGAATCCGAGTGCGGCGGGTCACGATACCATCCACTTGAATTCAAAATTCATGTTCATTTTAAACTTGTTATAGGTTGTTCATTTTATGTTGATGTCGTTAAACCTGACGCCTATGAATTAACTTAATCAAAATTTATCTTAAAAAAATGTTGGTTCCCGGCTTAAATATATTTTATAGTTTAAATAGTAAAAGTGTTAACAACACATTAAATGCCACCTACGCGCAGTGTAATTGCGAATGCGTTAAAGTTTTGTCTTCTAAAATGTTCGTTCCAAACATGTAATTTACATGTAGCCATTGAAATGCTATTTTCGGAATCAAGATACACTAGTGACCTAGTTACTAGGATTAATATGGATTCAAATTGTAAAGGAAAAGCAAGAAAACGTTTAAAAGTAACAATAGTAGTGCAAAGCTATACACATAAAAGCTCGAACGGTAACACTGTTGGCCAATTAGTTGACCGATGCCGGATAAATACCCTGGCAGTTGAAAACCGCAATCGGCCTCTATTGTTTTCACCACAACTTGAAATCTTCGAACTATTCTATTGCACACAACTAGTAATTTTCTAGGAAAGAGAGAGAGTAAAAAAATGTTACTCTTAGCTATTCATCCTACTTATAAATGCGAAAGCTTAAATGGATGTTTGTTAGAGTTTTTCGCCTAAACTGGTAAACGAATCTCTATGAAATTTGGCATAGATGTAGAGGATAGACTGGAACACATATGCTACTTTTGATCCCGGAAATAGTTTCGGTTCCCATTGGATACATTAAATTTGTTTTTTCATGCTTACTCGATAATTTTGGAACGGTTGAACATATCTTATTTAAAACAGTGGTAGAGCCCGCTTTAACATCTTTGCACGTATGGGCCGGTCCGCCCGGTGTGATACCACGACCACACAGAAGATAGGCGTGAAGTGGAAGCAATTCCGCGTTTCGTCTGATGAGTGTGGTGCCGGAGCCCAAATTTTAGTCTTCTTTCCCTTCCTACCCTTATCTTACAAGTAATGGATGGGAAGGGGAAGTGGACTTGACTTGACTTGACGGTTGAGGATACGCATAGGAAGAGGAAATATTCCATTTCTGTGCGTCTCCTCCTCCTCCGTCGATTGAAGGTAGGCAACGCATCTGCACTTGCGGGGTGTTTATGGGCAGCGGTCACTTCGCTATTTCAGGTTGTGGCTTGCTCGTTTGCCACCTTGTAATATAAAAAAAAAATCTTATTAAAATTTAACACATATATAAAATCAAGTCTGCAATGACACATAGGATAGTAAGTTTCATTTTAATTTCGCGCGGTCGGAGTCCTGGGCGGCAGCTGGTCTTTAATAATCCTAAATGATCACCATCTACGTATCATCACCTTGCAAATTAGATCAGTCCTAATTCTCTTACTCCTGTATATTTGTATGATTTATAATAACTTTGGAACATCGAATATCAAACAATGAGCGTCGTTGGCTTAAGTATTAAGCACTTGACTTGTAATCTGCAGATCCTCGGTACGACTCCCGCCTCGTACTAATGTATTTATCGATTTTGGAAGTTCATATGTACATTTATCCGACGTTCTTATGATGAAGAACAAAAATGTAGTGCAACCTGCACATATCTGCAAGGTAATTCAAACATACGTGTAAAGTCGACCCGCATAAGGCCAGTGTCACTAAGGCCTAGTCACGCTTAACTTAGGGTAGGCTACGATCTCTCAGTGGGAACCTGTAGTGATCTGATGGTGAAGATAACAATATAACGAGTTAATCGCCCGAGCAGAGGCTCCTGAGAGAGCCCTCGAGCCTTGTTGCTGTTAAACGAGGTTTAGGCTAAACGCTATCTGCGCTCGGCCGCCTCAAGCCCGATGAAGCTGTAAATGCCTCTGCAAGGCAAACAGTGACAAGTTAGTCACAAAAAAGTAATGGTAATAACTTCTTTTATTCCACAAAGTGTGTCTTGAAAAATAGTATTCGTTGTTTTCCTACAGTGTTATCCTTTAACAAGTAGAAAAAAAGTTTCCTAATAAGTAATTTAAAGCTCACAAGCCGTACATTCCATTTCCCTGTTCTCATTCGCACATGGGAAACAATACGGCCGCCATTAACCTCATTGTGGTTTCCCCTACACTCACATTTTACTTTACTTTAAATAAAATCCTATGTGAATAACATATATAAAATATTATATAACATACAACTATTCATCCATGTTTCAAATTTTTGTTGGCTTTTGATATTTTTATGAAAGACTAGGTGTCGCCCGCGACTCTGTCCGCGCGTTCTTTTTCTAAAATAATTGTTTTTTTTTCTACAATAAATGCCGTAGTTACTCCTTATTACATCAGCTACCTGCCAATAAAAGTCCCGTCAAAATCGGTCCAGCCATTTCGGAGATTAGCCGGAACAAACAGAAGACAGATAGACAGACAGACAGACAAAAATTGTAAAAATGTTATTTTGGTGTATGTACAGTATTCATATACATGTAGTAAAAAACGGTTATTTCAATATTAATTGAAAATTTACAAACAGACACTCCAATTTTATTATATGTATAGGTTTTTTTGACGAATTTTAATTTAAGAATTTGTGGTACTCCACTATCTAAAGAAATGTCAAGCCGCAACGGCTTATCGATTAAATATGTAAAACACTATATGTAAAAAACTACGTATCCCCCGGGAACCTAACATTCTCAAGGATGAACCGTGTTCCATGTGTTACTCCAGACTTTGTTTTATATGTGTTCCAAATTTCAATAAGAGATATACACCAGTTGCATAATTATCCAGTAAACATGAAAAAAGGCAATCCCATGGGAACTATACCCACTATATCCAGGATCAATAATAGTCTACGTCTTCTTTCAGACTATCCTCTACATCTATGCCAAAGTTTATCGAGATCCGGTCACCAGTTTAGGCGACAAACTCTAACAAACCATCCATCTAAACTTTCGCATTTATAATATTAGTATAAGCAATCATAACAATAGAAAATCAACGTGGTTTCTTAATATTAATTCCTTCAATTCAACTCAAATACGGTTAATCTAAAATTCTTAGTAACGTACAAAGGTATATCATGAATATTTAACAACATCAGAAATAGCTGTAAAATTGTTATGCATGATAAATGAAACACATTTATTATTAAATATAATGTTAGTACAAACAGCTATATATTACTTGAAAGTTTTAATGAAAACGAACGACCAATAAACAATGCAGTGGTGATTCATTCTCATTACTACAAGAAACCGTGCGTTCCCACTGACAAACACTTAAACAAAAACACTATTATACTGTTTAAAATTTCGTGAGACATTTATATAACAATATAGAGTGCGAGAGGGGCCGCGACCGCGAAATAATACCAGCCCCACTCACCCTGAAGAAGAGCCCCCGATGGGCTCGAAACTAGTCGGTGCCGACACCGGATTAATTATATGCGTGAGCCGTTTTTATTTTTTTTTAAACACTATTACTTAAAAGTATAAACTTTCGTGAAAAATTATAAATTATAAATTTTAATACGGCTATGTTCACTTGTAATTTTCCAGCGGCACCGACCACTTTCGGACCCATCGAAGGTCCATCTACAGGCGCGACGCGACGGTGAAGAAAACTAAATAAACTCTCGCAAAGATTGGGTTGTGTCTAAAACTAGTCAGTGCCGCTGAAAAATTACACGTAAGTGAAAGCTGTATTAAAATAAATTAACATTAATACTTTTTATGGGACTGTTTAACAGTGGCAGAGTCCGCTTTAACTGCTTGCCACGAATAGGACGGCTCCCCCGGTTCATACTACGACCACACAGAACTCAGACCGCCAACATCCATACCACTTTTTTTTATAAGACAAGGACATCTTTTATAAGATGAAAGAGCAAGCGGCCACCTAAAATCGCTGAAATAGCGAAGGGACCGTTGCCCATAGACATCCACAATTGTACATGCGTTGCCTATCTTTAATCAACGAAGGAGGAGATGCATTGAAAGAGCATATTTCCTCTTCCTATGCATTCTCTCCTCCGTGAAGTACACTTCCCCTTCCCATCCTACTCTTATAAGAAAGGGGTGGGAAGGGGAAGAGGACTAGTATTAGATCTCCGGCACCACACTCATCAGACGAAACGCGGAATTACTTCCACTTGACGCCTGTCTTCTGTGTATTCGTGGTACACCGGGCGAGCCGACCCATTCGTGCGAAGTTGTTAAAGCGGGCTCTACCACGTTGAACACACTCGTTCACACCCGATCTTCTGTTAGTTTTCTGACATAATTTTATTTAACTTTTGTCCCTGTCTCTGTATTCATGTAGTTGTTTTGACAAATGAAAATTATCGCTAATATTAAAGTCTACTAAGTAATAAATGCTGATTGAAAAGGAAGAAAAAAACGTAAAATTTGT
>JAAOEG020055118.1:0-14043 GCA_011763625.2 Papilio bianor | reverse complement strand
ATCACGATGTTTTCCTTCACCGTAAGAACGTCGGGTAAATGTACATATGAAATTCGAAAATCGAAAAACACATTGGTTCATGGCGGGATTCGCACCAGGACCTACAGATTACAAGTCATGTGCTTAGCCCCTGAGCCATCGACGATCTCAGTTAAAGAAAAATGCGATTCGGTATTAAGGATTGTGTATCGTTATCATCATCAGATTTTTATTACTTGGTAAGTAGACGTAGCATTGGTGAGCAGAAATCTCGAACTAAAATATTAAACATCGCCTAATTATCTTTCATTTAATTTCTTTTAGCAAATGCTCTACGGTGTAACAATAATTGAAGCGTGCGTTATCTTCGTCTGTAACTATTGGGTCAGGACATTCGCCCTGTCAGGGTTACTATGGTTTATGAGACCATAAAAATGGATTAAAAGGCAATCTATCTAAAAGTCAATTATGAGGAAATCGGTAAATAAACCAAACAAAGGATATTATGTCATTGTAATAGACTTATGACAATAACAATTGTTATTCATGAGATTATTTTTATACCAAAAATATGAAAAGAACCGTTATATTTGTTAATGTGCCTTTGGTGTACTTTTCCGGTTACCGTTTTTTACAGTATATGGTGGGAAACTAGAAAGCTTCCATCTAATTTCGATTTGCACATGACCTTTAACCGACAGAAGTAGGAACAGAAATTGAATATTTACCTTTCTACGCATTCCCTCTTCCTTCACTTCCCATTCTTTCAATACAAGAAAAGGGCGTAAAGGCGAAGAGTACTAAAATTAAGCCTGTGTTACGCACACTCTTCAGACGAAACGCGGAATTAGCTGCGCGCGGAGTAGCTCAGTCTTACTTTCTTTGTAAAACATTGCTTGTAACTCGCTAAATTATAAAGAAAAAGTATCATTAGTACTCTTTTAAAAAAGAAAAGATATCATAAAATATACATTTTAATCTTGTTAATGCGTGGAGTAAATCCCTAAAGTGCGGCAGCAGAAAAAACGACCGCACAAATACAAGTTTGCATTAACAAATTAATGATAAGTTACAGTAAAAACCGCACTTTTGAAGATTGGATAAAACTGTTTATTAAAACTTATTATCGTTTATCAAACGTCTATCGTCTAATATTAGGAAGATTCAAGCAAAGCTACAAATAATGTGACTACCAATTCGTTACAAGTATACTAAGGACTTGATACCGCCCGCGACTCCGTCCGCATGAACTTAGGAAAAAAACTAAAAGTACTCTAAGTGTTCTTCCAGACTATATCACTACATAGTATAAAACATATGTATACTGTCCCTATATCCCTATGTATGCTTAAATCTTTAAAACTACGCAACGGATTTTGATGCGTTTTCTTTTAATAGATAGAGTGATTGAAGAGGAAGGTTTATATGTAATAACATCCATTAAATAGTGGAGTAATACTGTCATTTTTGAGGTTTCTAATGCGATGTCGTAAATAATTAATTTTTTTCCGCTTACTTTGCAACAAACGCAGGCTCAACCCTAGGAGATTTATCAGATTTATACCCGTGCGAAGCCGGAGCGGGCCGCTAGTTCTACATATAACCCAAATTTTATTGAGATTCTTTGAACCGAAAAACCTAAAAGTAAAATACAAAATATCTTCCTTATTTCGATCGAATCACTATCGGAAAAAGTTGAAATTAAAAATATATTAACATTGAATATTCTATACTGCTAACGTAGCGCAGTTTGCCGGATCAAATGTAAAACATACCAAAATCAGCAATTAATTATAAATTAATTCTGAATATAACCATCGTAGAGTCCCTTAAGGCAAACAACAAATTTAATTAAAATCTGTCCAGCCGGAGGGGAAAGAACATAGTGGAGAAAATCGAGCAGATATTGACAGCAAATGGCCTCGAACCAGAATTCAATTCGAGATGATTGCGCCTTGTTGTATAATGTGACTCAAATTCACACATCAAAAGACTCTGAGAAAAAAACATGCAAGCAAATTCGTATACTTAAACTAGCTTTTATACGCGACTGCGTCCGTGCGGAATTGAATTTTAAATAAATAAATAATGCTTTATTGCCACAGACATACAAAAATACAAAACTAAACTAAATTAAGCTAGCAAGCAAGCTCAGCTAATGCAAAAACGCACAAAGCTGTTCCTGCGCTGGTTTTCAGCAAGCCCCTTTACACACGTACTCTTTGCACTTAAATGGTAAGAAGACTTAACATAGAACCATCTCGATAAAACGTTACAGGTTCAAACAATTTTTGGCAACTGTATAAAAAAACATTAACTTATAAAACACACGTTAAAAAATATATTTTTATTATATACTGCTTGCGAGTCCGTAAAAGCGCATTTAAAAAAAACTTGTTAAGTAATCTGTTGTGTTGTGTTTTTCTAGACTATGTTCTTAATCTGTGCCACTCATGCCATTATTCATTGAGATCCGTTATGTCCTTCTTGAGATACCTTAATAAAACATCCATCCACCTAAAATTTCGCATTTCTGTTATTAGTAAGATAAAGTAAGAAGTAACATTTTATTGTTACTAAATGTTTAAATACATAACATTTTAAATGAGTCTATAATGTATTGTTCCCTTAAATCGTTCGTAAACATAATCTCATCCACATCTTTCACATGGTAGAAACCAGAGACCACAATATGGCACCACTGGAAACTGGTAACATTTTAAATTCCATGTCAAGTTGAATCCTGCCAAAAAATAAAACTATATTTGCAATGAAATTGGTTGCAAAATACTTAACAATAAAAGTTGACATCTTAACAAAACGTAAAGAGGTCGTAGCCTGTTATTTTACGTTTTTAAATATTATTCCTCTTTGTAAAATTTGGCTAAAATCCAAATATACCGGTGTGTATAGTTTCAAGTTGAATATGTTAATTCTCAAAGTGCGTAATAAAATTTTCAGACAATTTCTGAATGTTGTGTGATCGAAATTAAAGAGTTGAAACGGTTATTTTACTTTTACACGACGCCATTACAAGAAACAGCACAGGACGCAAGAATAGTAACATGGTGCTCAGTGTTGCCCTATATGTTGCAGCCTCGGGGTCATGTGGCCAGTGCGCATTTAACCTTTTTAGATTGTTTTTTATTCTTAATTGTTTACTTCTGTTTTCTTATATTTTTTGTCGTCTTTTGTTTTATTATTGTAATTTTTTCATCTTCCGCAACAGAACACTGTTTTATTTTTAACATTTTTTTTTACTTTTTTACCTTTTTACATCAAAGTTGTTCCTTATATTTTATTTTATGGTTGTGGCATCGTTAAATCTTATTAGTGCAACACTATATTAAGATTATAATCACTACATAGTATAAAAAAGTCTCTTTCTCTGTCCCTATATCCTTATGTATACTTAAATCTTTAAAACTACGCAATGGATTTTGATGCGTTTTTTAATAGATAGAGTGATTGAAGAGGAAGGTTTATATGTATAATAACATCCATTAAATAGTGGAGAAATGCTTTTATTTTTGAGGTTTCTAATATGATGTCGTAAATAATTACATTTTTTCCGCTTACATTGCAACAAACTCAGGGTTCAGTTCAGAGATTTATCAGATTTATACCCGTGCGAAGCCGGAGCGGGCCGCTAGTATTTACATATTACAACACCTTTATAAGTAGAATAGTATTTCATTTTGTAAACTTCCTTATGATACTTCGTTATAAAACGTTTACGGTTATTCTAAATTTAAAAGTATATTTCCATAGAGGTTCACACCTTTAACGACAGTTCAATGAATTTTTACGGCATCGGTTTTCCATTTGTTAGGCGACACGTGCGACTAGAAGACGCCACAGCATCATGCAATGGAAGTATACTTTAATTTTGTAGACTATTAAGTTTTGAATACGGCAAGATGAGAATCACAAATGAATAATCACGTTGGTATTAGCATTAAAGGGTGTTTCCGCTGCGATCACCGTGCGTCATCGTCATCAAGTAACGTTTTTTTTTATATTACTAGGTTCCAAACGAGCAAGCGGCCACCTATTATCGCTAAATAGCGAAGTGATCGCTACCCATAGACATCTGCAATTGCATATGCGTTGCCTACCTTTAGTCTACGGAGGATTAGATGCACCGAAAGAGAACATTTCCTCTTCCTATGCATCCCATCCTCCGTGAAATCCACTTCCCCTCCCAATCCTTTCCCTATAAGAAGAGGGTGGAAAGGGGAAGAGGACTAATATTAGGCCTCCGGAACGCACACTCATCAGACGAAACGCGGAACAGCTTCAACTTCACGCCTGTCTTCTGTGTGGTCGTGGTATTACACCGGGCGAGCCGACCCATTCGTGCGAAGATGTTAAAGCGGGCTCTACCACGGTTACTGAATATTTCGAAGAGCTAAAACATTTCCTGCCACCATATTATGTCGGACGACACGATAGACCTCTAGGTACCGTTCTCACTACCTCACTACCATAGCTGGCATTCCTCAACGGTGTAATTCTCGTGGAATTTCTTGCCCCGCGTAGCATTATGGAATGTTCTGTCCACGGCGGTGTTTCAAACCGCCACGACTTAGGGTCCTTCAAAAAGTGAGAGAATCTCTTTCGCAAACTGCAGTTCCTCTAGTGTTGTGGATTTCCATGGGCGTGAATGAGCACCTCGGTGTTCGCGCCGCTCGTTGCCCCCCTCTCTTATAAATAAAAAAGTTTCGTGTTTCAGTTTAGAGCCACAAGACTTTTAAAGCAACAGTTCAAGGCTCACTTCACCTCAGTCACACATATTGACAGAACCAATTGAAACCAAATCTAGAATTAACGTTCACTATGTGATATGAAACGCTTACAGCGATGCCACACGACGCGGCGCCTAAACCATTTTGTGTGGCATCCCCCTTATCATTTAGAGGAAAAATTAAATTACATTTCAGATTTAGAATTGTTGAAATGTTGATTTAACTAAAATTTTTTTATGTACTTGACTCCGCGATAAATAAAAAAACATCGAACCAAGTTTATTTACGTACATTATAAAAAATTTGAATTCTAGTTTTTCGCGTTTAAGTGGATTTTACATTCCAATGTTCTTTTTATGGCCAGAATTGCTTTTAAAAATCATATCGCAGCGTTTAATTTTTTATTTGAAAACCACAGATCTATTTTCTGCATAAAATATGTTTTGATCGTCTTTTATTTTAATAAAATCCTCAATTAATTGAATGCCAAATAAATGGATTTTAAATACTGAAATCAATGCAAAGAATTAAGTCAATAGAAAGAGGTAATGTAAATTTGAATCCATTAAAATGTTATTAAAATAAAATCAATAATGTTAAAAAAAATCCCTTTAATGACCTCCGGTAGACTGGAGGTACAGTCAGGGAATCTGGCGGTATTCCACATTACAAACTACAGTCGCTTGAACGCGAGCCAACGACGCGGAGATAGGACGCAGGTTTTAAACGCGACTGTACGAAAAAAGGTCCGTCAGTAGTACGCGGCTAATCGTTATATATTATTATACTGTGACATACCGTACCACAGCTCGCTGCTACCTTGTTGGTTACTGGTAAGAAGGGTTGGAATTTTTCTTGTTTTAAGGAACAAGATGATTATTCTGTAACTGGAACACCGCGAATTTTCGCGATTGTACCAGAAATCCATTACTATTATGGTGATAGAACTATAAAAAACGTATGCCATATTTACTGAACAGTCTATCAGAGGATATAAGACGAGAAAGATTTTTTTCTATGTGTATATTTAAAAATAGTCTGAAAAAAGTCATTAAAGTATACCTATGACAATTTAATTAATCTAATTGAATTGAATGAATATTGTTAAAATGAGATATATATCCCATAATAAATATTTTTGTTTATATTACAAGGTGGCAAACGAGCAAGCGGCCATCTGAAATAGCGAAGTGACCGCTGTCCATAGACATCCGCAATTGCAGATGCGTTGCCTACCTTTAATCGACGGAGGAGGAGACGCACTGAAAGAGAAAATTTCCCCTTCCTATGCATATCTTTCTCCTTCAAGTCCACTTCCCTTTCCCATCCTTTCCTTGTAAGATAATGGTGGGAAGGGAAAGAATACTGAATTTAGGCCTCCAACACCACACTCATCAGACGAAACGCGGAATAGCATTTACTTCACACCTGTCTTCTGGGCGAGCCGACCAATTAGTGCAACAGATGTTGTTGCTCGCGCCTACCATTGTTCTACATACGTTTTTTTTATTTGTCCATGTATAATATAACCTAAAAGGCATAATAAACTAAAAAATATCTTACTACGTGGGGTGACGCATCGACCCTCTACTTTCCCCCATCCCGCACCGTCCCGACCTAGTCGCGCCAGGATCTCCCAAAGACTTTTTTCTACCTCATCTAAAATAAATAATATTTATGAATATCTGACCTTAAAATTTGGAATGACAGATACATTAAAACATATTGTTCTGTAAATTTTTTGAAGAGAGCAAGAGACGAGAGAAGGGAGGTATACACAAGAGATGATTTTATTGAACCCCTCGTTAACAGCACAACTCATTATATAAGTAGACATTATAGGTATGTTAGAGTTTTTCTATCTGAAAAATTATTTGTCGTCGCTTACTGAAGCAGTGAGCTACATAAGTTTGGAGAAGGCTTTGTTCAAAGTCGTTTCCGTTTCTCCGACGACAGGCAATCAGTGAGCAGAAAAAGTACGTATCTAAAACTTGAGTGTGAAAAAACCTTAATACTTTAGAATGTGGTAATTTACTAGCATTAAAAAAAACCTTTAGGTAAATTTAAAGAATTATTGCTATTAATTATATCAGAAAAAAAGAATCTAGCTTAAAATAAAAATAAAATAACATTTTATCCTATCGACAATTACAACGCAATTAAGAAATAAAACATGTATAAAAGTAATACTACCATATATACTAAATAATTGTAATTACTAAAAAAGGGAAAAAATCACAAGGGGCGTTGCCATGCTCATCGAATAGGGTCCTCGCTCAGCTTTGTATACTGGGTGCTCTTCACTGGAGTGCCCAGCGCTGATCTTCCGCGAAAACCTTTATCAACATCCGCAATACAGTAGCAGCGGCCAATATATATTTATATTTTAGTAAATAGCAGTAACATGAACAGTGGTAAGTTGAAGATGTGCGCAAAAAACGAGTTTTAAACATTACGCTACATTACTCTAGCTTACGTATATGCACTCTCTAACTACAGCCGTGAGCAAAAATAAAGGGTCGGTACCTTAGTACTTAGTACTTAGTGGCAACACTAAGTACTAAAAGCTAAATAAAAATAAAATTTAATGAAAAATACTGTATTATCCAAGTTTACGTAAGATGTCTTTTTCGTTTAAGTTTATGTTTTTAATTAAATGTAAATAAAAATAATAAGAATATTTTATTTTATTTTAAGGATATTTAATTGTTGATATCATGCACAATTTATTTCAGTTAGCTAGCGTCTTTATCTTCCGAGATATTCAAACTTTCTTAACCGACCCTTTATTTTTGCTCACGGCTGTATTATTACTATTCCGAACTATCTTTACTTATCATTCTAAAACCATTTCTTTTTAATCTCAGTGATTTATAAAGATTGTATGAGCAATCTAACAACATTATGAGGCATGGTTTGCAGAGTGCAAAATCTTTGTAATTGATTTCGTTTGTAAATTAAAAATTTTCGGATTAAATATTAATTACAACATTGAAGTAGTGGACCAGTTGTTTATTAAAAATCTTCATCGTTTTAAAACTTTTGTCATGAAGAAATATACGATATAAACTATAAAAATATACAAGGGGATTTATTTTTTAATTTAGAAAGTTTATTTTTATTACTAAACGTGCTTGGAGCGAATTAATTTCGTTGAAGTTGAAGTCGTTAAAACTTGCAGCGTGGTCAGCGCAGCACGTAGCACGTAGGCACACACCCGCGCACTACCCATGACCCGATAGATTTTATTGCCTTTCCGTGCGCCAAACTATGCAGCTCTTATTTTTAATTTGAACTTTAAAGAAATTTCTATATCGGTAATATTCAAAAATCACTTAAAAATCTACACTAAGGAAATCCCTGAACATCCCAAAGTGATGCAGTTACAAAGTAAGAAAACCATTGAACTGTTCCTCCTATATTACATTTCTAGGAAACGAATTTATTCACATCTAAGTTACAAAACTGATGCGTTTAAGTGCGTGTAATAATAGCTGTAATCTTCTAAGTAATTTGGTATGTAATGTGCGCAATAAAATGCTACGATGTTACGTAGAAATGCGTCAGTAAAGAGTTCTTTTGTTGCGTCAAGTGTTCGTTATGGGGGTTCATTACTCACAGATGCAACGCTTCCTTATTTATTTAACAAATAACAATTTATCTTTTTGGAAAATTTATCATATATATAGATGGACTTTGACCGGTTTTGAAGTATATAATACAAAGTCGCTTTCTCTGACCCTATATCCTAAAGTATGCTTAAATTTTTAAAACTACGGAATGGTTTTTGATGAGTATTTTTTATTAAATAGAGCGATTGAAGATGAAGGTTTATATGTATAATAACATCCATTAAATAGTGGAGAGTGAACCCTACGAGATTTATCAGATTTATACCCGTGCGAAGCCGGAGCAGGCCGCTAGTTATATATATGTCGAAGTGCGTCGACTACAGCGACATCTTCATGGTGTATATTCGAACGTCAAGGTGATTCGACTTGGGTGTATTCGGAAGTCGAGGATGGTAACACTGTGGACTGTCAGGGGAACTAATTGTCAATGTTAATGTGTCAAATCAGAGCCATCATAGTGGCATTTTACTTTTTGATCGGGGAGTCAAAGCAGAGATCGATTTGGCCAGACGTGTTGTGAATCTCTTTTCCGACTTCACCATGTTCCAAACGCGATCTGTGGATATCTTCCGACTACATTTTGTGATTATTTCAATCTCTATCTACGCAATTTAATCAGTGGAACGTAAAGTGAGGTTTGTTTTTGGACATCCACGCTAACGTCTACATATACATATATATATATAAATCCTGTGGAATTAATCGGATTTAATACAAGTGAGCCATTACCATTCTAATCTTATTCGGTTAAATTAGATTGTTCTCTTTATATTTTTAATGAATTACTGGTTGTAAAGATAAGGTTTTAAATTCCGTCAGCAAAACAAAATTGAAAATAACTTCTTATTCCATCCGTCATTTTTACATTTCGTATTCGGCAAGTTTCTGGTGCGACGAACCACATCGGATCCGCAGACAAATTACATTCCGTCGACATAGTTTATTGCGTCTGGTTTTTGAGCAACTACTGTATTAGTTATTGATTTCTATATTAAGACGATAAACTAGTCCTTTACGAATACATTTAATGCCAAGTTGTTCTTAGCGTAATACAAACTCAAAATCATCATCATCATCATCAGCTCACTATACGTCCCGACTGAGGGGCTCGGAGCCTACCCCAAGTTAGGGGCGACTAGGCCTTAGTCAACCACGCTGGCCCAATGCGGGTTGGTTGACTTCACACACATCTTTGAATTTCTTCGCAGATATGTGCAGGTTGCATCACGATGTTTTTCCTTCACCGTAAGAACGTCGGGTAAATGTACATATGAAATTCGAAAATTGAAATTGAAATTTGAAAAATACATTGCGGGATTCGAACCAGGACCTGCAGATTGCAAGTCAAGTGCTTAGCCACTGAGCCACCGACGCTCTGAAACAAACTACTTCCTGTAAAAGGCTATGTACTACGGCTATACTGAGAATGACTAAGGGACTCTCCTAGTGCAGACATTTGAAAAAAATCTATACTAAAGAATTTGTTACCAATAACTTTTTGCCCGCGATCATCTCGCGGTATTAAACTTAATAAGTAGCCTACGTATTGTTCCAGACTATGTTATACTCTGTGCCAAATTTAATCGAGATCCGTTGAGCCTGTGGGATGCGTGGAAATCCAAAGGGAGATCTCCGACCGGGATGGTATGCTCGGTCAGGCCGAAGCCCGCTGTACATTGCAGATGTTGTATATACATCGCTGAAAGTAGAAAACTATGATAGAGCGATTCAGGTTTGTGGCGCTATTCGGCCGCCACAAGCCGTTCTGGATGTACCTCGAAACAAACATCCTTCCTTCTCACCATTCGATTACATTGTAGCAATGTGGCCTACATTTTTAGAAAAAACAAAAATGTTATATAATAAAAAAATTGGTGGTTTGTAAAATCGGTTTACGGCAGATAATTTTTTCTAAGTGGTAGACGCCAGCAACAACACCATCTGTTGCACGAATTGGCTCGCCCGGTGTAATACCACAACCACAAAGAAGACAGGCGTCAGTTGGAAGTAACTCCGCGTTACGTCTGATGAGTGTGGTGCCGGAGGCCTAATTGTAATCCTCTTTCCCTTCCTACACTTTTCTTATAAGAATGGGAAGGGAAAGTCGATTTGACGTAAGAGCGGACCTCATAGGAAAGTTTCTTTCTTCGTCAATTAAAGGTAGGCTATATTAAATCATAATTATAATATATTAAAGTAAAGGTACCCATCTGCAATAGCGGATCCATGGGTAGTGGTCGCTTCGCTTGCTCGATTGCCACCTTATAATATAAAAATAATAGTAATTTACGTGATAACGTAACAAGCTGAGCGCTTGGGTCAATCGTGCCTCTTAATCGCTAGTTCCGCGCTCTCGCTTGCACACTCAGATAAAACGTGCCAATGAGTTATTCTTTTTCATGTGTGCAGCTGGCGTATATTGATATAAAAGACCTTATCAGGTTAAAACAGTTGCGACTAGTTTTTTTTTGTAGCTTATCATTGGTGTTACACAGAATACCAACAGCAAAACAATACCAAGCGGTCTTTGATTCGGCTTCAAGTTCATTTTAAAAGATAAATATTTCATTTTTATTCCTCCTAAGTAGGGTAAGCGAAAGGCAGGCGGCTAGTCGTAAAAATTAAACTAAAACATTATCATTCGGCTACAAATTTCGTTAGTATATGTTATTATCAAATCTTCGGTTTTACAAAAGACGTGTATTCAAGAGAGAAAGCAAGATTAGCACTGCACAGCTTCTTGAGTCGCTGCCAAACCAGTCTTAGCAAAGCGCTTTGCTTATCAGTAACAGAAATTAAAACTTTTATAAGCTAGATTCTTAATTTTATTAACATAAATACGTTGAATAATTATTGCTACTAACATATAAGTACATCATTATAAGCTCACTACGTCCTTACTTAGGAGCCTCTTACCATACCCTAAGTTAAGGTGACTAGGCCTTTTTTTATAGAGAGGAATGCTTTATGCATACTCTGTGCCCGGAGGGACACAGGGGGGTTATGTGGGATTCTCGCCCGGAAGGGGAGCATACACACTAAACCACCTTTTGTTCCTCCGGCGCATGGTGATGGGGCTACGGGCACGCTTTCGCACTCTTCCGCGGCCCCACCTGCTCTGGCCGCTGCAGCAGGTTGAGTGCAAGCCCCATCAACCTCCTTAGGAAAGGCACGCCGGAATAACAGTGCGCCTCCCTCCCAGCACTTATTTAGGTGACTAAGCTTTAGTCAACAACGCTGACCCAAAGTGGGTTGGTTGACTTCACATACATCTTTGAATTTCTTCGATATGTGCAGGTTGCATCACGATGTTTTCCTTCACCGTAAGAACGTCGGGTAAACGGACATATGAAAATCGAACAACACATTAGTACATGGCGGGATCCGAACCCAGGACCTACAGATTACAAGCCAAATGCTTGTTTTATATATTACAAAGTGACAAACTAGCAAATCGCTGAAATAGAGAAGTGACGGCTCCCCATAGACATCCGCAATTGCAGATGCGTTGCCTACCTTTAATCGACGTTTAAGGTGACATGGAAGAGAATATTTCCTGTAAGTCCTCTCCTCCGTAATATCCACCTCCCCTTCCCATCCCTTCCTTATAAGAAAAGGATGAAAAGGCGAGAAGGACTAGTATTAGGCCTCCGGACACTCATCAGACGAATCGCGGAATTACTACCACTTCACGTCTGTTTTCTGTGTGGTCTTGATATTGTACCGGGCGAGCCGACCTATTCGTGCGAAGATGTTAAAGCGGGCTCTACCACTGTTAATTTAATTTAGCTTAACCCACCGACGCTCGATTTACGAATATGTTTATTGGAAAAATACACATCAGAACAATAACTAGAGTAAACCCATTTCAACTTTCCAGCAAATCAAAGAGTTTCCGTATAAAGTGTATTTTCATAAGCAATAAATCTGGAGTTGTCGATTTGTTGTTAAAGGACTTTTCACAGCGCGGCTTAACGCCGTCTTGTGACAATGTTCAAATAACAAAAAAGTCATGAATTGAAAAAATACTCATCCTAAGGTCTTTTCGCTTTTTATCCATAAAACATACTTATTATAAAAATTATTGTATTCTAGCTAAAAGTTACTAATAGTAAATGCAGCCAATGTCACATTCGTAAGTGACATTGATTGATGATAAAATCTTATTATACAGCCGGTGGCGAAAGTGAAACTAAGGCTACAACCGTCTTATGCTAAGTATTCTTTGCCCAGTATATTCTGGTCTTCAGTATATCGTCAGTGTTACTGGATAGTAACTTCTGGTTGTGGATACAACCAGTAATTTTTTTAAGACTATACAAGACGCACTCCACCATCATCAGCTGACTATACGTCCCCACTGATAGACTCGGAGCCTACCTTAAGTTAGGGGTGACTAGGCCTTAGTCAACCATACTGGCGCAATGTGGGTTGACTTCACACGTATCTTTGAATTTCTTCGCAGATATGTGCGCGCATCACGATGTTTTCCTTCACCGTAAGAACGTCGGATAAATGTACATATAAAATTAGAAAATCGAAAAACACAATTGTACACAGCGGGATTCGAACCCAGGATCTGAAGATTACATGTCAAGTACTCACTCCATATTGTCTATAAATATTCTACACAATTCAGAAAATTAGAGTGTCTGTATATAAGATTAAAAATTAATCCTATTTTGGGATAAAAATGTATTTGTTGTGATAGTAACGAAAATTCAATTCATAAAATGTTTCTATGTTTCTCAGTCTATGTGTCTGTCCATGAGGCGTTTGTTCTGAGTTGGTACGAAACGGCCGGACCGATTTTAACGAGACTTTGACTGGATGCAAGCTGATGCACACAAGGATATTCAGTTTTTTATAAATTTACCTCTCACAAAATTGCATGCCACTGCTTGTTCATTAATATAAAAGACTATTTAATTTCAAATTACCATTTTGCATGTATTTTGCAAGTATCTGATTCTACACTGGGTTGAGGAAGTAGCGTTTTATTCAAGACAAGCACGCAATCCGAATGCATGCGAAGTACTCGACTAACTTCTGATCTGTATGATAGCAAAGTAAAGGCACGATGTAAGTTACATTATTTGTATTTAAAATATTTTTTAAAGTTCACAGGATAACTTACGTTCAATTAAAGTCTAAAAATAAATCAAAAACATATAGCTCAGAATAAAAAAAAAGTTAATTAGTAGGTTAGTTGTCCTTACAGACTATTTTCTACATTTGTGCGAAATTTTGTCACAATCCGTTAAGCCGTTCTGGCGATTCCTTCAAACGAACGTCATTTGATCAATGCATCACTGCAAATGCTGATGTCAATGAGCAGCGATCTCTTCGCTATTTTGGCGAATTCTGCTGACCGCTTGCGTACCTATTGCTTTAAATTGATTTATATATTTCATTTCCCAGTTAAAACCCAATTTAACTTTTAAATAAATTGAATAAAAGTATCATTCTTCTATATTTTTGTTAACAAAAGTGTTATACTCATATTTTATGAAAAATTGTTTTAACCTATCCAAGGGCGGATCCAGCTTTGGCGCTAGGAGGGGGTCATAATATAGTCGTGATCAAGTCAAGAACTTATCATTTAAATTTGCTAACAATAGATACAAGTAAAAAGTAGGTATATAGCAGGTAGGCAAAATAAAAAAAAACATTTGGCATTTCAT
>JAAOEG020051668.1:0-14207 GCA_011763625.2 Papilio bianor | reverse complement strand
CTTCACGCCTGTCTTCTGTGTGGTCGTGGTATTACACCGGGCGAGCTGGCCCATTCGTGCGAAGATGTTAAAGCGGGTTCTATCACTGTTAAAATAATATGTATCTATGTATTCATCCAAATGCTTCCGACTATTAAACCATGATATAAACAATTTTAATTGTTATTAACATACATTTTTATATGGAAGAACTACACAGTAGGCGTGTGTACTAATGTTACAAATTTGAATAATGTTTTATAATATAATAAAAAATTGTATTTAAAAACTTATACCATTTTGAGACACAAATTGTTTGTCTGGAATTAAATAAAAATTATAATTTTGATCTCAAACATCAATCAGACCACGTGACGTCACGTATTAATAAGTCTATTCTAGTGTAGTATCTAGTGTGTATTTAAGCCAGTTTGCCGATATAATATATTTTTAAATGCTTATATTAATCATTTTGCGTGTTTTTTATGAAGACACCATTACTAACTGTTATTATTAAATCCTCCTTATTAATAATACATATGTTTCGAGCAAAACTTTCGAGCATAATGACAAAAGGATAGCTTTAGTTTAGTTTAGTCTAGTTATGAAGATGTATTTATATTTATGCAGCTGACTGTACTCGTGGCTAGCTTTACAGGGAAAGTACAACGACCTCATTCTGTACCGGTGTGAACTAGGTTTTTGTACGTAGATATTTATCGTTTGGTAAGACATGTAAGCGTTATGGTTGTCAACTTTTAGAAATTTATTGAAATTGGAGGCTAAAAAATGAACAGTGTCAGGCAACCAAATCTTTGTACGATAAAAGGTCTATTCTTAATAAAAGATAATGTGAGGGATGACAATATGTATCACTATATCTGCAGTCAAAACTTACATTTGAGGTATAAACTCAAAGATGTGGCAGCCCTAGCATACTTGTGGGCTTTCTTGTGTGATTTTAAAGCCTCTACTAAAGATGTTTATTTTTATACGTAAACAGTTTATTTGTAATTTTTGTTAGTGTATAGGTGATAAAGTTTTTTTTATATCTAATGGCTGGTAAAACCCATTAAGCTAAGTAATTTAATAATGTCAATAATTTTGATAAAAGACGTTTTGGTGTGTGCAAACACAAGAGGTCACTGAATCCCGAACTATACATTTATTAATACCTGAGATGGATATAATAGATAAATTTTAATACAGGTTTTTTTATGTTACGAGGTGGCCATCGATGCTCGTAGACATCAGCAATTGCAGATGCGTTCCCTACCTTTAATCGACGAAGGAGGAGACGCATTAAAAGAGAATATTTCCTCTTCCTATACGTATCATCCTCCGTCAAGTCCACTTCCCCTCCCCATCCTTTCATTGTAAGATAAGGGTGGGAAGGGAAAGAAGACTGAAATTAGGTCTCCGGCACCACACTCATAGGACGAAACGTGGAATAGCTTCCACTAGACGCCTGTCTTCTGTGTGGTCGTGGTATTATAACGGGCGAGCCGGCCCATTCGTGCGAAGATCTTCAAGCGGGTTCTACCATTGTTTAATCATCTTTCGACCACATCCCCATCTAACATCAGGTGGGAATACAGGCAATTTAAAATTACGCGTCTTATAAAAAAAGAAGATTAGTTTGAAATTCGAATACGTGTTTTTTTATTCGTTTATCATTCTTGTTGGTGATAATCTTGAAAATTTGTTTATTTTTCCCACGAAGTTGTTGATTTCTAGAATTATTTGAAGACGATGTTTCCTAGTAGTACGAATACAATAAAAGTGTCAGCTTAATTTTGCAATGAAGACGTTTTGCGTAGTGATTTTCCTTATAGCGAAATCGTAAATGTATTTATGCATTACTACAAATGATTGGAAATTATATTTGCAAAAACAAAAACTATGAAAAGAGTGTCTTCTTATTGTCTTAGTAATGTTATTGTTGTAATTGGGTAAATTTTATAATCTATAATTAAGTTAGAAAGACAAAGTTTTTTTATCTATATCAAGGTAATCTGTAAAAGTGCACAATAAAGGTGGTCATGTCTGCTAGATAAAAATTTGTTTTATTCCTTTTCTAATAATTCTCAACAGTTATAAATGTGAATGTTTAGACGGATGAATGTTCGAAGATTCTTCTTTCGATGAGAGAATTATCAAGAACGGATTTCGATGAAATTAGACATGTTTTTTTTTAAATTCCGCGATGAGGTAGTCACCGGCACGCAGACAGCTAATATTATAAACAGGATAAATTTAATTGCTTGCAACCAATAGGCTCCGAAACTACTAAACCGATTTGAACATTTTTTCACTGTTGGAAAGCTACATATTTTTGAATGATATAGGCTATATTCTATTTATCCTAACACTTTAGTAATTCTGTGCGGTTGAAGTCGTTGGTAAATTGTTCTTGTGTGCCATCTCCTAACGAAGGTTGGTGATCATCAAATTATTTTGCCTTGTATCTTTCCTTGAATAATCTTTTATAATTTTTACTTTATTCCACGCAATATATCCACTCAAGATACTATAATATTTCTTTCTACTTTCGTTGACAGATGGTATTGTAAATGACCTTGAGATTCCCGCCATAAAAATAGAATATTATGTTATCTGTATCATTTGGCAGTGTTTTTTTTAAATACAATATATGTAAAAACCAGTACATTGACATTAGTGATGCAGATGTTTTTTTTCTTCACATATATGTAAGCTTGTTTAAGGCTGCGATCAGTTGTGTTGTAACACTTAGATGGCCAACATGTATTCCGTGTTCGCGCTTTTGTCTTTGATTTATGTGAGTATTAATTTATAATCTATATTTTATATGTCAGATATTAATTCGATTTTAATTATAACCTATAATGACGAATTAAATAGCTTTTGGTTACTTTATTTATTTATTTTCGATGCACTAGTCGTTTATTATAAGTTACGTGGTTTTGTTTTATTTTTTTATTATTCAAATGAAATAAGAAAATGTGCATCTTGAGATAGTGACGAGTGACTATCGCAAAATTTATTAAAATAAAAAAAAACTTAAATGATGTAAAAATGTAAGTACACTTTTATGCAAATCAAATAGGTATAATTATAAAAGGTCGCAAGTAAAGTTTATTTTATTATTGAAATAAAACAATGACTATAACAATTTAATGAATTTAAAAAAAATATTTTCCGTAGCTACCAAATTGTTCCCAACGCCTTGAATTAATTTCGAGGTTATAAAAAACTAAGTTTTGAGTGAATTTAATGTATTCTAAATTGCACACTTCTATGTATCGCATCATTTAATTTGAAGTTTCACTTCGTAAAGCTTTTATTTATCAAGGTTTTTTTAAAGGATCGAGGTCTATTTTACGCAATACCTTTTTCAATTATAATGCAAAAAAAAAAATAGAAATTAGAATAAAGCTTTTGATGGTTCATGTCAATTATCTTACTCATATTATAAATGCGAAAGTTTGTCTGGATGGAAGTTTGTAAGATGATATATCTAGATAGGCTGAACGGATCTCGGTGAAATATGGCATAGATGAAGAACTCAGCCTACTTATTACGTTTTGATTCCGAGTTACGTTGGACAGCTAGTATTTTAAAATATTAGCTTGCGATTTTTGTATAAAACTGCATATAAAAAACTACGATACAGTACTATGAAAATACAATGTATATCTATTTTCAAGTTTAATCAAAATTAAATACAGATCTCTCTGTACATAATTTAATTAATTGTGGCCTTACGTGCGAGAACGTAAGTGTCCTCTGCATTGTTTACCGTATACCACGGCGAGTGCTCCGAAAAATTGTTTGGAATAATTCCAACCGTCGAGTTTCGTCATCGTACGACTCGACAGACCACCAGGTACCATTCGCACCATCTTGATGGCTGGCAATCCACAACAGTGCGCTTTCACGATTTTTTTTTGTCTCGCACAGCCGCATTGTGGAATGGTCTGTCCTCGGCGATGTTTCAAAACCGCTACGACTAAGGGTCCTTCTAGAAACGAGCATATCACCTTCTCAAAGGCCGGCAGTACGTTTGCTATTTCTCTGGTATTGGGGAAGTCTATGGTCGTCGATGATTACCTCGGTGTTCACGCTGCTCGTGTATTCCATTCTTTATAAAAAAAAGATCCTCTTACAAGAAGCTAAATAAAGTTCAAATCACTTATAGAGCCTCATCGTAAGCTGAATGAACTTTGTCACGGCGTCGCATTTAGATGTCGTAACGTACAGTTGATATTTAAAATGTTGTAATCATAAATCGTATGTGAACGAATAAAGCGTTTGCGACATGACAGTTATGTCGATTAACTTTTAAATGGAACTAGAGCCACGCCTTTAATTAGGGATAGCGTAGACTACTTTCTACTTATACTATGTTTTCTCTATAACAAAGTTACAACGATCAAGCGGCCACCTTAAATCGCTGAAATAGCGAAGTGACCGCTGCCCATAGACATCCGCAATTGCAGATGCGTTGCCTACGTTTAATCGACGGATGAGGAGACGCACTGAATGTGAATATTACCTCCGTTAAATCCGTTTCCCATTCCCATCCTCACTAGGCCTCCAGCCAGCATTTATCAGACGAAACGCGGTATTGCTTCCACTTCACACCTATATATTGTGTGGTCGTGGTATTCCCGTGCGCAAGCCCATTGGTGTAAGAGATGTTGCTGGCGTTTACCATTGTTAGAATGGCGTCTAGCAATGCTTAAAATTTGCTAATGTACTTACTACGAGTACTTTAGTTTGTAGATTATTAAAGCATTCGTTTACTTAAAAACTTCTACTAAATCATAACTAAAAACTTTTAAGTTGCAAATATTGTTAGTAATCAACTATAATACTAAACAAATTTGTTTAAAAAATGGTACATGGTTGTCTTCAGGTAAACGACCTATTAATCTCCATATAGATTAAAAAATCTGATTGTTAATGGAATAATTCATTAAAAATAAGTATAATTTATGTTTGCACGTGGCTATATACGGGGAAAACCGTCAGTAAACATTTAGATTGGTATTTGTTTTTTTATCGAGTAGGTATAGGTCACATCTGTGTACAAGAATTCAGCTTAGATGCCATGTCTAATGTCATGCTATCTTATCTTACTTATGAATGTATAGATGGACTTTTTTTAAGATATCTTCAGAACGACTCAACGGATCTCAATGAAATTTGACACAGATATAGAACAAAGTCTGGAAGAACACATAGCCAACTAATAAAGTTTTTTTTTATATCACAAGGTGGCAAACAAGCAAGAGGCCACCTGAAATCGCTAAAATAGCGAAGTGACCACTGACCATAGACATCCGCAATTGCAGATGCGTTGCCTACATTTAATTACAAAGGAGGAGACGCATTGAAAGAAGATATTTCCTCTTCCTATGCGATTCCTCCTCCGTCATGTCCACTTCCCCTTCCCATCCCTTCCTAGTAAGGCAAGGATGTGAAGGGAATGAAGACTAAAATAAGGCCTCCGGCACCACACTCATCAGACGAAACGCGGAATAGTTTCCACTTCACGCCTCTCTTCTGTGTGTGTATTACACAGGGCAAGCCGGCCCATTCGTGCGAACATGTTAAAGCGGGCTCTACCACTGTTAAACTGCTTTTAAGTCTGGGCAGATGGATTCTCTGATGACAGCAATTTTATATTATATAAAACCCTGGGTAATTGAGGTTGTAAACTTTATACGCGAAAGGAATTCCAAATCATTAACAATATAGCGTATATCTTACCTAATAAACATTTTGTTAAGACTTCAGAACTTTTGTTTAATTATTTAATTATAAATTTTGTATTTCAAACGCCAATAACCCAATAATTTAGGGTACCGTATAACAAATGGTCATTGCTTCGAATCCAAACACTGTTGTAAGCCATGTCTTAACACAGATAATAAATTTAAAAATATATTATTTTAACAAAATAAAAATGGCTAACTCACGTATATTTACGATGTCGGTACGTGAGAGAGGGGTCGCGACCGCGAAATTATACCAGTCCCATTCACCCTGACGAAGAGCCCCCGATGGGCTCGTAACTAGTCGGTGCCGACACCTGATCAAATATACATGAGTTAGCCGTTTTTATTTTGTTATAATATTGTCTCACGAAAGTTCTAACAGTATAATAAATAGTACTTTAGTTAAATACTTAGACAATCTTATAAAATATCTGTATGCCTTAGAATTTATTGTAATCTATGTCTCTCAGAATTGCAAATACGAATGCCGTTATTTTACAGATGGCGGGAGCGTCTCGGGCGCCGTGTGTGGAATTAAACGATGGTAATCTGATGCCGATCGTTGCTCTAGGGACCGGTAGAGGCACCGCCAAGGAGGTAACAAGTATTACATACCGATACAAACTTTATAGAGGCTTCGCACAAGCGATCAACACAACTCTATTTACTAGCAATTACACCTTATGAGGGCTCGAAATTACAACCTTGTTTTAATTTGGAACTTTTGAAATGTGGTTATAGATAACTTATTGCTTATATAATTTTCTAACAGATGGCGTTACAAATACAATAATATCAACAAAAAAACGTTTTTTATCATTGATACATCTAGAAATAAATTGAAATTACTGTGCCAAAACCCAAATCTGAGTTATATTTTCTTGAAGTGTATCATAAAACACTCTTGCACTCTGTAAACATTGTGGGATAGTAGAGTGTTCTCGATCGCCGTGATCAGCGATGAAAAAGAAATTGAAACACCAAGGCAAACAACTTTGCTTTTTATATACGAAGTAGGCCCGTTTTGTGAAGAGACGCTCGCAGTTAACCGCGAGCCGTAATAACGTTTGAACATCATAATACAAAGATGCATACAAACATAATATATGATTTATATATATATATATATATATATATATATAAACTAGCCGTCGCCCCCGACTTCGTACGTGATTTCTTTTTCTAAAATAAACGCAGCTTAAGTTACTCCTTATTACATCAGTTACCTGCCAATAAAAGTCACGTCAAAATCGGTCCAGCCATTTCAGAGATTACCTGGAACAAACACACAGACAGACCGGCCAAAATTGTAAAAATGTTATTTTGATGTATGTACCATATTTATATATATTACAGACACTCCAAATTTATTATATGTATAGATAAATAGCAAGCACAGGATTTATATATAAAGCTAGTGTATGAAGATATTATTTTTAAGACCCTCTTTTTTGTTTACATGGAAAATTGTAATCTTTAACTGCATTTGCGTCAGTAAATTGACATTTAAAAAATTATATTTTAATAATTATAATAATAATACAATATAAGAACTACTTGTCTTTGTTCCCAATTATACGTACTAAAGCCTTGTTCGCACTAGTATTTTAGTCGAGTAGCGAGTAATTTAGTTACTAAAAGTGTCCGAAGAACAAAATGTTAGTAGAGCAGATTAGCTAATCGTTTAGGCAAGTCGATCCATTTTATTCTACACTTTCGGCGAGTAGCGTCCTTCACCATGCATCACTGCCTCGCACACCTGCTAAACAAGTCCGAACCAGTCGTATTAGTCGAGTTCCTTAGTAAAAGTTGATGTTTATCTTGAAAAACATCAATCACTTGTATATGTACTGTGACAGTGCGAATGATTTCTAGACAGTAGAGAATATTGTAACTACTAAATTACTCGATACTCTACTAAAATACTATTATCTTGCGGACAAGTAGTTCTGTATGTATGTATATAAAAATATCTATTTATAATAATTTAATTTATATATATTCTTTAATTACAGTACCTTTTATTCATAGTTGCTTGTTGCGCAAGTAAAGCCGGTTACACACATACAGTTTTAACTGGAAAATTCCATTGTTAAGTTAAAACTAAAGGTGTAACGGGTCTATTAGTGTTATATCATTGACAACAATGGTAGACGCCAGCAATAACAACATCTATTGCAGGAATTGGCCTCGGCTCGCCCGGTGTAATACTGCGATCAAATTGAAGAAGTGTGCAGTGGAAGTCATTCCAAGTTTTGTCTGATGTGGCTTTTTGGGATGATAATAAGGCTTATTATAATCTTCTCCCCCTTCCCACACTTTTCTTATACAGAAGGAAGGAAGGGAAAGTGGATTTGAAGAAGCAGGGGACGTGTAGGAAAAGGGATATTCTCTTTTAGTGTGTCTCCTTCCCCGTAAATTAAAATAGGCAACGCATCTGCATTAGCGGATGTCTATGATCAGCGATCGCTTCGCTATTTTAGCGAATTCTGGTGGCCGCTTGATCGTTTGCCACCTTATAATATAAAAAAAATAATTATAATATATATACTAGGTATATAGGCCTTATATAAATTCGATATTTGTTTTGTTTGCAGAATGAATCCGTAGACGAGGTGCGTAAGTCTGTGTTCTGGGCTCTGGAGGCGGGCTACAGGCACATCGACACCGCCGCTGTGTATGATGATGAGGAGCAAGTCGGCCAGGGGATAGCTGAGGCTATACAGAAGAATATCGTCACTAGACAAGATATATTTGTTACCACAAAGGTAAGGGGAATTATGAGCTAGGTAACTTCTTATTAATAATTAATCTGCGACTCCGTCTGAAAATGAAACAAAAAACGTATTATGTAGCCAATGTGTTTTTTCGACTATGTTCTATATTTGTACCAAATTTCAATCCGTTGAGCCGTTATGGAGATACCTTCAAAGGAACATCCATCTAAATACTCGCATTTATAATATTGGTAAGATTTATTAATGTTTTCATTCATTTCTTACTGTAGATTTCCATTACTGATACACTATTACAAATTTCTTGACATCTTTTTCATTCTGTATGAAGAAAAAGAAGACGACTATAGTTTTGTCCGTTCGTCTGCTCCGTCTGTATTCTAGGGAAGTAACCTACAATAATACAATTAACTGAAGATAGATAGCGCAGAACTTAATAAAATAGGTTATAAATTGTTCATACAATATATACGAGCAATACATCCGCTAGCTTTCCATTAGTGTCGACAAAATCAGTCAAAATCAGTTTCGAAGATTACATGGAATAAACGCAACCTTACTGACAGATATACAGATAGACAAAAATTTCGTAAATTGATTTTTTGTTATTAGCAACCAAACACATGTGTACGAAATATAAATATTTTTCATTGATGTACATACAGAAAAACAAATTTTAATATATGTAAGATACATGGTTTTTTACTCCCAAAAGAAGGAGGTTTTTAATTCATCTGTTTTTTATGTATGTTAGCTAGTAACTTTGTTTCTCGTGCCCCAATTTGATAATTCTTTTCTTAATTGAAAGGTAGTGCTTGCACGTGCGACATATTATTTAAAATTATTTTTTATGTATTCTAGCTGTGGAATGACAAGCATCGTCGTGATCAAGTGATTCCGGCGCTACAGGAATCATTGAGACGACTTGGCCTTAGCTATGTCGATCTTTTCCTCATACACTTCCCTGTTGCTACTAAAGTAAGTCTACTTACACATATTTACATATTTAGCGCTCAAGGACATGAGTGAGTGCCGAGTCTATGACGAAGATGTCGATGATAGAAAACTGGAAGAGGCTAAGCAGAAAAGCTGACCCCACCACCATGTGGGATAACAGCTAGGGAGAGAGAGTGCTGGTCACTCAGATCCGAGTGTAGCAAATCCATAGTCTCCCACTCGTATTGTGAGCAGATAACGGTCTATAAAATCTTTCTTTACATTTTAATGAATTGAATACTTTAAGCCTGCTACATACGCTAAGTTGACAGTTTTTACTTAACTGTTTGATTATTTTTATTTATAATACAAGGTGACAAACGAGCAAGCGGCCGCTAGAAAGCCGATGCGTTGCTTACTTTTAACGACGGAGAAGAAAGAGAATATTTTCTCATCCTATGCGTCCTCTCCTACGTCAAATTCACATTCCCTTTCCTATGAGAAAAGGGTGGGAAGTGGAAGAGGACTAATATTAAGCGTCCAGAACGTACACTCATCAGACGAAACGCGGAATTGCTTCCGCTTCGCGCCTGTCTTCTGTGTGGTCGTGGGATTGAGGACGGCGAGCCGGCCCATTCGTGCAAGAGATGTAGCTGGCGTTAACCACTGTTATATTCTCCTTTTATCTTTCTAGGAAGACGGTTCAGCTGATTATGTAGACTACTTAGAAACCTGGCAGGGAATGGAGGATGCTAAGCAACAGGGTCTGGTCAAGTCCATCGGTGTCTCCAACTTTAACATCGAGCAGTTGCAAAGATTGATAGCCAACAGTCGCACGAGACCTGTTGTTAATGAAGTTGAGGTTAATACAAACAATTCCATATCTTATTACGGAAATACGTTAACACGGTGTTAGCTCGGTGTTAACGCAATGTTAACTCGGTGGTAACGCGATGTTAACTCGGTTGATACGCGGATTTAACTCGGTGTTAATGGGATGATAACGCGGTGTTAACTCGTATACAACGGATTAACGGTCTATGAGGAAGCGCACGAGATAATAATGTTAATAACACATCGTTCTCTGGTTATAAATGGTGATTCAACACAATTATATGTCGCGGTGTTAACCCGGTGTTGACGCGTAAACGGTAAACGATATATAGGCAATAATGTTACGTTGCGAGGGTGGAATGGAAATGTTTTATATACTTAATATGGAAACAACTATTCTTATATATTTATATAATTTGCATTTAACAAAGCAAGTAATTGAATAAAACATCATTGGTTTTAATACTGCGAATTACGAGTCATGATTACAATAATGCATTAACAATTACGTAAAAATTAAAAACATTGTTCACGTAAAAATCAAATTGAATTAACTTATTTCTTGTCATTTTAATGAACTATAAAAATGTTAAGGATAAATATGATTTGCTTCTGTTATTTAAAAAATAATAAAAGATACCCGGCTGATTGACACTCTACTCCAAAACATCACAAAAAAAAATTAACAATGCCTAAAAAATGTTATTGCATATGAGACCACCAAAGGTCCTTGACATTATGTAAAATACACTGCAATCGATTTTATTTTGACAGTAGCTGTCACCCGCGACTCCGTCCGCGCGTTTTTTCTGAAATAAAAGATTTTTTCTAATATAAACGCAAAGTTACTCCTTATTACAAGCTATCTGCCAAAAAAATCCCGTCAAAATCGGTCCAGCCTTTTCAGAGATTAGCCGGAACAAACAGACAGACAGACAGACAGATAGACAGACAAAAATTGTAAAAAATGTTATTTTGGTGTATGTACCTACAGTATAAATATTCATATACTTGTAGTAAAAAACGGTTATTTAAATATTACAAACAGACACTCCAATTTTAATGTATAGATATAGATTAAACAATGAATAGGACAACGATATGATAAACGATTTATCATTTATTAGAAAAACAATATAAATCTATTATTACGCAAGTACAGTATCAATATAACATTACGGACAAACATTTAAATCAGTTTTAAGGTATGAACAATAATGGTCAACTAATTGGAAACAACAAAAAAGTATAAAAAGGGATGTTAAGTATCCTATATCCATCTTTGGTTCTAAGTTACATATCCAACAATTATCAACCAAATCGGTATAGCGGTTTCTTATTTTTAAATAGCGTTACTCGTGTTAGTTATTTTTCTACTTTCTTTTATATATAGATCGGAATTAAAATAAAACTTAGTATTCTATCTATTATTCAAGACTTTGTTCTATATCTGTGCTACATTTTAGTAACATATATTGAACCGTTGCGGAATTATCAAGTAAACATGTAAATATCTAAAACTACGTATCTCTCGGGAACCATAACTATTCGGGATCAAAAGTAGCCTATGTGTTCTTCCAGACTATCCTCTACATCTATGCCAAATTTCATCGAGAGCCGTTCAGTGGTTTAGGCTACAAACTCTAACAAACATCCATCTAAACTTTCGCACTTATAATATTACTAGCGTCCTGCTCCGGCTTCGCACGGGTATATATCTGATAAATCTCGTAGGGTTCAGCCTGCGTTTGTTGCAACGTAAGCGGGAAAAAATGTAATTATTTACGACATCACATTAGAACCCTCAAAAATAACAGTATTTCTCCAGTATTTAATGGATGTTATTGTACATATAAACCTTCCTCTTTAATAACTCTATCTGTTAAAAAAAACCGCATCAAAATCCGTTGCGTAGCTTTAAACATGCGAAGATTTAAACAGTCAAAGGGACAGAAAAAGCGACTTTGTTTTATACTATGTAGTGATTAAGATATATTGTTCTCTTCTCAGACCAGTCCGACGTTCACGCAAGAGTCCATGGTGGCTTTCTGCAGACAGAACGGTATTGTAGTCATGGGGTACAGTCCTTTCGGATTCTTCGTTGGAAGAGATAGCTCTATGCAGATTGACAAAAGTGCCCTCTTACAAATTGCCGAGAAGTACGGCAAGTCATTCGGTCAAGTCATACTGAGATATTTGGTAAGATTTAAACATTTATTTGCTTTACATCATTACTAGACATAGGCATTTACTAAATCTCCACCATCAGTTTGGATCGTGGAAGCGCTGGCTTATCAAACGTAAAAGAAATACTGCGAATAGTATATAAATGTTATCATAAGCGTTTCAACAACAAAACTCACGCCCATAACCCAGAGGGATAGGCAGAGACCACAGTACTCCATTTGGCGCGATCCTAACACACCTTCCTCGTTTCTTCTACATTCATACATGTATACAAGCGCGGTTTGGGTGCTCTTTCGACCTTAAGTATCTCATCAATCTGGACGCTATAAGTCTGGGACAGCTCCGACCAACGCTACTGCTTACTCTCGCATCAGAAATATCCTTTGTTGCCTTTTTTGCTCGTGAGTTTCCACACTCTTCTTTCATACAGCATGACAAAGACACTTTTACTCTTGTGAAATAATGTAACCATAAAGTACATTATCGTTTTTTTTTCAGATTGAACGCGGCGTAGTACCGATACCAAAGTCCACAAACCAGAAGAGAATAGCACAGAACATTGATCTGTTCGACTTCAGTTTGACAGAACAGGAGGTGGCTGTCATCAGCGGTTATAACACCAACAAGAGAGTCATTCATCCCGTCGATTGGAAAGACTATCCTTTCTATCCTTTTGAACAGGAATAAATTAAAAGACTTATTAATAAAATTATAGTTTCCTAGTTGTTTTTTTTATTTGCTTTTTCTGTGACTGACAGCTTCACCGGGCTTGAGGTGGCTGAGCGCAGATGGCGCTTAGCCTAAACCTCGTTTAAGAGTAACCTTTTTTTTATGTTACAAGGTGGCAAACGAGCAAGCGGCCACTTGAATTCGCTGAAATAGCGAAGTGACCGCTGCCCATATACATCCGCAATTGCAGATGCGTTAGCAACTTAGCTCGAGGGCTCCCTCGGGAGCTTGGCTCGGGCCGTTAGTTCGTTATTATTACCTGATTGTGAGGCCGCCGAGCTCTTAGGTCGCTTCGGTGGACGCTCCTTGGAGTGAATGGACTCAAGTTCTCCCGAGAGGGGATCTCGGTTTGGGTTGTCACTCAATACGCGTTTTGTATTCCGATTCAAGGGTGAACAAATGAACCACGGCTTGATCGGCTGCTTTTATCCGATTACTATTTACTTTGATTACTATTTTTTATATTTTTCTTTGTTTGCCGCAAGCGCAGTCAAATAAGGACTGACATCACAAGAAGGCCATCTGTCGATTCTTGCCTTCTTTGGTGGCTCCACTTTTTAAACGCCGATGATGTATCTACCAAATAGTATATTGTTAATTACCAATACTTTTTGATCAAATTTCTTTAAATCTATTAAAGTTTATAAGGTATAGATAATCACCAACCGTTTTTGTTTTGTTTTTAAATAAGAAACTCTTATCTGAAACAATAAATAAATAAAACATGATAAATGATGGCTACTCAATAGAATACGAAGATCTCAATTTTCAATGCCAATGTCAATTTAATAAAAATGGACCAGATTAAATATACGTGAGTCAGCCTTTTTATTTTGTTATAGTTTAGGATTCTCGAATTGACTTTTTCGTATTCTATTACGTAGCTCTCATTTATTATGTACTAGCCCGCTCCGGCTTCGCGCGGGTATAAATCTGATAAATCTCGTAGGGTTCAGCCTGCGTTCATTGCAATGTAAGCGGAAAAAATGTAATTATTTACATCACATTAGAAACCTCAAAAATAACAGTATTTCTCCACTAT
>JAAOEG020050659.1:0-14251 GCA_011763625.2 Papilio bianor | reverse complement strand
CTTCCTCTTCAATCACTCTATCTGTTAAAAAAAACCGCATCAAAATCCGTTGCGTAGTTTTAAAGATTTAAGCAGTCGAGGGGACATACAGACAGGGAAAGCGACTTTGTTTTATACTATGTAGTGATAACAAAAAACTACATATCCCACGGGAACCGTAAGACTTTGCGTCTCCTCCACATTATCATCCTCTACATCTATGCCAAATTTCATCGAGATCCATTCAGCTGTTTAGGTGACAAACTCTAACAAACATCCATCCACCCATCCATCTAAACTTTCGCATTTATTAAGACTAAGATTAAGATTAAGATTAATATTATGAAATGTGTCTGAAACCGAACATAACTTAAAATGTGTATATTATAGGACGTTTGAGAAGCAAAAGCTAGCGTGGCATAGACGGAGAGATGACGATCACATAAACAAGAAAATAATAAAATTTTGGACCTACAAGACTAAAGGAAGAATGAAACAAGATAACTCACACCCGTGACCCAAAGACAGGTAGGCAGAGACTACAGATCTCCATTTGATGCGGTCCCGACACCTCCCTTGTTGCTACATTCATACATCTACGCATAGTTGGTGGTAGATTTAAGGTGGTCTTCATACGGTCTTCTTGAATATCTCATCAATCTGGACGGTTTAACTCCGTATGGGACAGCCCCGACCCTACTGCCGTTCACTATCGCATGTTAAATTTACTAGTGTCGAAGCCACCTAAACATGATTTTTTAACTCGACAGGACTTGAAGGATGGATTAAAGGGTAAAAGGATATAATAACGTACAGGATTCCGATATGACTGCTGGTGTATGGAAGATCCATTTGTCTACACTTTAGAGAGAAGAGGGATTGAATATAATGATGACGAACAGTGTCAAAACAAGTGTTATGACAGTCAAAACCCACTTACGTGTCTATGCAACATAGTAAAAGTTAATCAAATTTAAGTACCAGGCAAACATAACACCAAAGATGTCACGCAACTTTTTACGCAATGACGTCGCAAGCGGTCTCAAATGCACAAGTATAAGACAAGGACAGATTTGAGAGAAAGAGACAGAGAAACAAGTTACTTAAAAAAAGTATTAAAATTAGCATTTATTGATAAATGATACATTTGTGTGACCATTATAGTTTCGCAAAGTTTTGCCATTTTTAGATTTAAGAGCGTTGCAAAATTATTGCCCGAAGATGGAACATTGCTTATAAGTATAACCATAAAATATTAAGCGAGGTTAAGCCATATGGCGAAGCGAAGAGGATTTCTCGTATAGATTTTAACATGTGTACATCTTTCTACTAGCTTTTGCCGTCGACTCCGTCCGAGCGGAATTAAAAAAAAATAAGGCTACGTGTTTTTCCAGATGATGTGTTGTTCTATTCTGGAAATATCTTATAGCAAACATTCATCTAACCATTCGTATTTATAATATTTGTAAGCTTTTTTAACCCAGGGATTCTTATATAGTAGCGCACTCTACCGGATCAAATGTAAAACATACCAAAATCAACAATAAATTGTAAAAAAATATTATTTGGTAATACACGCACCCGAGGATTTTTTTAAACATTAAAATGTGGCGAAAGAGCAACCTGATTTTGCATATATAGCGCAGCGACCGGTGCTCATAGACATCCGCACTTGCAAATGCCTTGCCTACCTTTAAGTAACGGAGAAGAACACGCACAGAAAAGGCATTCCTCTGCATCCCATCCTCTTTTAAATCTACGTCCCCTTTCCAACTTTACCATTAGAAAAGGGTAGGAAGGAAAGAAGTAGTATATAATAAGTCATCCGGCACGCACACTACGTGTACATCAATACGCATTCCCATTCAAGATTGCCTCTCGAGCACCTAATGAGTGACATCCCAAGCCGAGAGGGCTCATGAATCCAGTCAGTCAATGGAGGCGATCTAAGAGCTAGGCGGCCTCCCAACCCGGTAATAATAACGAAGTAACCGAGCCGAGGCTCCGGAGCACTCGGAGCTTAGTTACTCTTAAACTAGGTTTAGGCTTAGCGCCAGCGCTCGCCCACCTCAAGGTCTACGAATCTGTAATGCAAGGCAAACAATGACAAGTCACAAAGGAAAAAGAAGCACACACATCAGAAGAAACGCGTAATGTATTCCACTATCCGCATGTTTTCTGTGTGGTATTCATCGGGCATTCCCATTCGTGCAACGGATGATGTTCATCATCATCAGCTCACTATACATAACCACTGAGCGACTCGGATATACCATAACTTAGGGGTGACTAGACCTTAGTCAACCAGCTGGCCCAATTCGGATTGGTTGACTTCACACATATCTTTGAATTTTTTCGCACATATGTGCAGGCATCACGAAACAAATTGGTTCATGGCGGGATTCGAACTAGGAACAAGATTACAAGTCAAATTCTTAGCCCCTGAGCCAACGACGCTATTGTTGTTGCTGGCACTATTTTTTTACTTCTACCACTTTCTATTTAAGTTGGCATTACAATTGAATTCTGTCGCATTCAATTCATATTTCAATTACTGAACGCAATACGCGAGTAATTTATTACAACATTTGTTACACAAAAACCAGTATCTATTATCAAGTAAATGACTTATCTGTTTATATCGATTCTATATACTCGTAGTTATCAAGCACGTACGAATAATTTTAAAATCGATTATAAATAGAGATTTTATTAACTACTAGCGGCCCGCTCCGGCTTCGCACGGGTATAAATCTGATAAATCTCGTAGGGTTCAGCCTACGTTTGTTGCAATGTAAGCGGAAAATATGTAGTTATTTACGACATCACACCAGAAACCTCAAAAATAACATTATTTCTCCACTATTTAATGGATGTTATTATACACACAAAACTTCCTATTCAATCACTCTATCTATTAAAAAAGCACATCAAAATCCGTTGCGTACTTTTAAAGATTTTAGCATACATAGGGATAGAGAAAGCGACTTTGTTTTATACTATGTAGTGTTGAAGCGAGTATAAAGCTTTTTAAGGTCCGTTCAAGTACTACGTAAGCAGATTTAATACAATTTTTGACCTCCCCCATGTCATTAAAAGTAAGCAAAGCTCTTATCCTCCCATGCTTACGTACGCATTGCTATATATATGGATTTTTCTTTGAATGTAATCTGGTATTTTATTCATGCAGCGGTTGTAATTCTAGAAATAATCAGGATTAGAATAATACAGAAAATGTTATTCCTTAGTAGGTATGCAGTATAAATGTAGTGTTCCTTGGACAGAGAAGAACCTCACACAAACAACTCGCGGGAATCCCTGAAGCGTTTTTGGCCCTGCGGGAACGCGAACGCGCCAGCGAAACGCTGCCGCCCCGCAGGGCCCCAGCGAGGGGCCGTCGGCGCGCGAGATACGCCGCGGCGGCCCCAGACTAGTTAAGAGTGCCACGCGCGACAGATCGGGGGATCGGTCGCGCCGAATGCGGCGGATGCCCCCCCTCGTGTGTTCCGAGGGGGGCAAAATCATAGGGTGATGGGAGGGGCTCAAGATCTGACCCCTCCTTACACATGTCGAGCCCCTACCAAGGGGCACCCCCTAGCCGGGTCGTGGATAAACTAACGTAGATTCCACGGCCCGGTTGGGCGAAGGAGAACACCGCTGGGTTTAGTGGGAAGTCCGGCCTTTATCCTAGGCCGGGAGTCCCACACGAAGCCGTCCCCGCTGCCCCCGCAGCACGGACGGTGCAGTGCGTAAATGCATTCCCCGCGTCAACAAAAAAAAAATCCCTGAAGCGTTTTGTTTTCGAGTATAGACAATATGTTGGTTGTTGTGTGAAAAAACTATTGATGACGTCATACCCATCTTGAGTCGGACCTTCCAGGTATCAAAAACAAGGAAAAAAAGACTCCTTTGTACTTAGGAAATACATGAACAGTAATTAAGAAAGAAATGATAATGTTAAGCCAGTTGGACACGTTCAGTTTAACTTCAGGTTCTAAATTAACAGTCGTACTGTTAAGTTAAACCTGTGCGTGTAGTTGGCTTATGAAAATATGTGTTAGGGAGAACGGAACGTAAAGCAGACCAGATATTTAGGGTCTTTTAAGTCTTTTTTGACGTGCAAAGTAAAATTTAACATTATTTCACATAAATAAAATTCAATTTTATTTGCAGTGACGATTGAAACGCAAGATCGCTCTGAATAAAAACCACATACAGTGGGATAAGAAAATGATGCTCAGATTTTACAAGGTTACTTCATCATCAGCTGAATATGTCTCCACTGAGGGGCTCAGGGCCTACCCCAAGATGACTAGGCTTTCAACCACGATGCTCGTTAGTTGACTTCAAGTAAATCTTTGAATTTCTCCTCATATATATGTTACATTATAAGGTGGGAAACGAGCAAGCGGCCACCTGAATTCGCTAACAAGTAAAGCGACCGCTGCCCATAGACATCCGCTATTGCAGATGCTTTGCCTACCTTTAATTGACGGAGACTTACAAAAAGAGTATATGGCCCCTTCTTCTAAGTCCTCTTCTCCGTCAAATCCACTTCCCCGTCAAAGTCTTTCCTTATAAGAAAAGTGTGGGTAGGGATAGAGGATTACAATTAAACCTCTGGCACCACACTCATCAGACGAAACTCGGAATTACTTCCACTCTTCCAGTCTTCTGTGTAATATTTGCAGTAGCACGACGTTTTCCTTCACCGTAAGAACATAAACAAATTGATATATGGTACGATAGAACATAGACGTGTAGTCCCGACGCTTTTACAAGGTTACTTACTTTTTTTAGGTAAATGTACAAAGTAGATTGTTTGAATTTTGGTACTTGACCGGTCAAAACACATCGCTATGTAAATCCCCCCATCGATCATTGGCCAAACCAACTTTTTACAAACAAATTAACACTAATGTGATAGTAATATCAAAACGTAATCAAAAGGTAACTTTATTTTACTTAATTTTATTTATTACGCGGCGGACAAAAGGTTAATACTGCATTCAAAAATAAAACTAACTAACTTAACTTTCCGTAAAATGGCACGAAACTATACCATATCAAATATATATTTGCCAGTAACAACGTATGTTGCACGAATGGGCCGACTCGCCTACCGCAATACTAGGACCACAAAGAAGATAGACATCAAGTGTAAACACTTCCGGCTGGAGGCCCAATTTTAGTCCTCTTTCCGCCCTATTTTATTTTTAGGAGGAAATGATGGGAAAGGTGAATTTGAAACGGAGGGGGCAAGTATAGGAAGAGGAAAAACTATGTCCATCCCCCTCTGTCGGTGGAGAGGGATGGTATGCTGTTTTCGTAAATTTGTTTAGCAGTTGAAATCCTTAAAGAATATTAAGAAAAGCTATCATCATCATCAGCTCACCATACGTCTCCACTTAGGGGCTAGGAGCCTAACCACGTTGACCCAGTGCGGGTAGACTTCACACATATCTTTGAATTTCTTCGCCGATATGTGCTGGTTGCATCACGATATTTTCCTTCACCGTAAGTCGAAAACGGACATTGCAACATGTTAAGATTAGAACCCAGAATCTGCAAATTATAAGTCAACCCCTGAGCCACAACACTCTCTCGAAGAAAAGCTATAGTCGTGGAAAACGATGTGATACCAGGAACAGTTTTGTCATTCGGTACAGGAAACCGGCAATCAGCGCGAGGCGCGTGCTAAGCGGTACCTAGCTTTTAGTGTGTGGTACAAGCTTAAAGCGATTAGCAACTTACTGAAATGTTAAAAATATTTCGGGCCTTGCATTAAAAAATTAAGATAGGATTTCAATTACATCTTAGCTTAAACTTAGGTCAACTTTTTCCTACCGTGGCTCTCGAGTCCAGCGCAGATTTATGTCAAATAACAGCTGTCGAAATTATGTGTACGCTCATGACCAATGAATAGTAAAGAAATACCGTGTTCCGAAAGAAAAGTGGTGTTATATATTTATGGTCAAATATCTAACCACGTTGACGTCCTAAATATCAATCGGCAATGATCAAAAGAAATCGAAATACATGTTTAACTAAACAGCGTTTCAATCTTTTTTTTGGAACTTTTATTGTATCTTTACTAAGTGTTTATCAGCGTAATTACAAATTTACTAGCTCAAAATCATTAAGGCGATCGAATAATTTCTCCACTTAGTTTCATGTAAAGTAATATAAGTAATTTGCAGATAAATTTTAAAGTTCGAAGATTAATTACAGCCTCAAGACTAGACAGCATTTTATTTTTTTAATAAAAAATATCAAATTGATTTCCAACGCCTGAATTCGCAATCTCTTATTTAGAACCATCGTGAAAACTAAACATTAAAAAATACATTCACAAGTGTGGCCTTTACTGTAAAAAAAACTAGTTTTTCCTCGTGACTTCGACCGCGCGGTATTAAAAAAATACAAGTAGCCTATGTTCGTCTAGACTATGCTCTATATCTGTGCAAATTTTCGTCGAGATCCATTGAGTTCTGGAGATACCTTTACACAAACAAACATCAATCTAAATACCTATCTATACATATAATAAAATTGGAGTGTCTGTTTGTAACATCTAAATAACCATTTTTTTCTACATGTATACGAATATATATACGGTACTAACACCAAAATAACATTTTTTACTGTTTTTGTCTGTCTGTCGGTCTGTTTGTTAAACTCAGGCTACGATTTATTTAGAAAAAAAAGCGCGTACGGATTCGCGGGCGACAGCTAGTTTAGAATATTAGTGAGATATTTCATAAAGAATTCAATAATCAAAACCCGCTGCCCGCCTATAACTTGAACCTTGCATAACATCAAACGACACCGCAATATAGTTCGGACGCGCAACACACTATCTTGATAAACCCAGCGCTTTGAAGTTACACGCATGAATAATATACTAGTAAACCCCTAGGTTTAGTAGTTAGAGATCTTAGGGTAGGGAATTCGAATATATAAAATACTACGGGGAGCTTGTTTATTATTCGAATGACAAAAAAAAATAATTAAAAAAGATATATACTTGTACAAATACTTTTTAATTGTAAGTCTGAGCTATGTGTGTTTTTTTTTAATCTGTGTGGTAATAAATGTGTTTTCTTTCTTTCTTTCTTTCTTTCAACTATGGTGTTCAGGGGTAGAAGACGGGTCGAATGACGCCACTCGTCAAAATCGGTACAGTCGTTTACGCTCCATATGACAATGGAATTAACACACATACTCATGGAGAACATTTGTATTCTGTGTCATTTGAATAAAAAGACAAGAGCCCATAGACAATGTAACATTCGATTAGCGATATCACTTTAACAGTGGTAGAGCCCGCATGAGTGTGTGTTCCGGAGGCCTAATACTAGTTCTCTTCCCCTTCTCACCCTTTTCTTATAAGGAAAGGATTGGAAGGGGAAGTGGATTTCACAGCGGAGAGGTCGCATAGGAAGAGGAAACATTCTCTTTCAGTGCGTCTCCTCCTCTGTCGATTGAAAGCAGGCAACGAATCTGCAATCGCTGATATCTATGGGCAGAGGTTACTTCGCTGTTTCAGATTTTTAGATGACCTGTTGCTCGTTTGTCACCTTGTAATATAAAAAATACATGACAAGCATGTGACATATCGACAAATGTCAGTTTCATACAATTTTTTAATTCATTATGGATTCTTCGGAGCGATTGTACATTGTGTAGTGGAGAAGCTATTATCATCAGCTCACTATGTGTTCCAACTGTGTGTGACTCGGGCCCTTCTCTAAGTTAGAGGAGACTAGGCCACGCTGGCCCAGTGCATGACTTCACACACATCTTTGAATTTCTTCTCCTATATGTGAAGCATCACGATGTTTTTAGCGTAAGAACGTCGTCGTACATATGAAATTCGAAAATCAAAAACGCATTGGTACATGGCGGGATTTGAATCCAAAACCTACAGACTTCAAGTCATGAGCTTAACGCCTAAACCACCGACACTCCTATAAGCTCCGACGGAAGCTGTACATAGCAATTTGGGAAAGCATCGTATTTCGTGGAGAATAAATAGTTAATGTAATTTTTGTGTATGTTCGCAGGGCAGCTTTTGTTCAGGGTAAATTCGGAAACTGCTGGACAGATTTTGACAGAATTTTGACGGGAAAGTAGCTGATGTGGGAATGTTATAGAATTTTCTTTAATTATGCGCTGCAATATCGATTGTAAGAATATATAAAACAAAAGGAGTCATCACATTTAAGTAAGATAAAATAAAATGACAATGATTCAAACATGATATTAAATGAAATGAATAAACATACCATCCAATCTAATATTTATTATACAAATTCCTAAAGAATATAGACATTTATAAAAAAATGAAAACAGTAAGATACGTAATTTAATAAAAATGCGACTACCCTTTTAATTATTTCGTAAACATTCATCCACTATAGTCATAGACCCCTCTTAACACGTTTTCATATTACGCGATTTAAATTCCCGTATAACACGGGTATACCCTATATGACGCCTGTAGGTACAGTAAACTGCTACGACTTAGGGTCTATCAAAAAGCAAGCCTATCAACTCAAAGGCCGGCAATGCTCAGCAGTTCCTCTGGTATTGTGGATGTCCAAAGGCGTCGATGATCACCTCGAAGTTGAAACTGCTCGATTACCCACTTTTTTAATAATAAAAATACTGTTGGGGTTTGGTGAGGGTGAGGTGTCATAGGGGATATAGCCAGTTTGTTATCGAATGAACAGTGTCACACTTTGAGTATTTAGGCACTAGTTAGACATTGCAAAATACACATGACTTGGGTGGGCCGTACATTCTTTCGTGGTGACCATTATGATAACTAAAGTGGTCCGGAACAACGATAATGTAACAGGCAAATAATTGGAAAATGACAAATTACTATGGTAAAATAGGCCTACACCAGGGATGGTTAGAGCATGGCCCGGAAAATATTTAAAAGTAATTTTAACAGCTAGTCTTTATAGGGAGACAAATGAGGGGCGGGATAACAGAGACCACCTCTGACGACGCTTCAACATTCACAACACCAGATGAACTGAATGCGTTACCGGCATTTAAGAAAAAGATACACTCGCTTCGCAAAGGATCCTAAGTCGTTCTGGTTTGGAAATACCGGCGAGTACAGACCATACCACAACGTGGCTGCGCAGAGCAGGAAATCAGCGAGAATGGTACCGGTGCAGAATGCCAGTCGACCAGTGCGTGTGGATTATACCTGGCGGTCCAATTAAATATTTATAAAAAAGGATTACATACTTAAGAAACAAATACATGTAATAAAATATACCCGTTTATTCGAATCTTATATTATAAATGTGAATGTTTAGATGTTTGTTAGAATGTAGGTTTAACAGTTGTAGAGCCCGCTTTAACATCTTCGCACGAATGGGCCTGCTCGTCGGGTGTAATACCACAACCACACAGATGACAGGCGTGAAGTGGAATCTATTCCGCGTTTCGTCTGATGAGTGTGGGACCGGAGGTCTAATATTAGCCTGCTTCTCCTTCCTACCCTTATCTCACATGGAAAGGATGGGACGGGGAAGTGGACTGGACGGAGGAGAAGACGCATTGGAATAGGAAATATACTCTTTCAGTGCTTCTTTTCCTCCGTCGATGGTAGGCAACGAAAATGCAATATGCGGATGTCTATGGGCAGCGGTCGCTTCGCTATTTCAGCGATTTCAGGTGGCCGCTTGCTCGTTTGCCGCCTTGTAATATAAAAAAAATTATCTCCAGTACTTAACGGTTCGCAATGAAATTTTGTCACTGGTAGTACAGAGTCTGTAAGACCTAAGCTACTTACATTTTATTTTAATCCGCGCGACGATTCGCGGGCGATACCTAGTGTTGTATACTTTATTGGTATACATTTGTTATTCTTCAGTTCCATTATTTCATTGATTAGTCGAACAAAGTTACCGTATGAATAAATCTCCTTAACTACTTATATATCGAATTTCTTATCAAGTTAAAATGTTATGATAATTGTAATTAGATTTAATTATTCAAATTAATAATTACATTCGTAATTTTTGTCGTGACTTAAAAAACTTGTTAATTAACTTGATCTTCCAGACTATGTTCTACATCATTAACAAATTTCATCGAGATCCGTTGTGTTATGGAGATACATTCTAACAAACACCCATCTAAATATACGTATTTATAATATTAGTAAAGTTTTAAAATAATATCTTTAGAAGTATATATTTTACGTAGAAAGCTATAAATGAAGCGCCAGTGTTGTTGAAATATATACATGAAAATAAATCTCCAATCCGGTATTAATAACGGAGTAACAACAGCCAGAGCCGAGGCTCCTGAGTCCTCAATCTCAATACGAGGTTTAGGCTAACTCCAGCGCTCGCCCACCACAAGTTTGAAGCTGTAAATGACTCTTCAAGGCCAACAGTGACACCTCACTCATAAAAAAATCCTTAACGCTTAAGTCCTTTATTTAAGTAACTATTTTGTTCATTACTAGCGGCCCGTTCTGGCTTCACACTGGTATAAATCTGCTAAATCTTGTAGGGTTCAGCCTGCATTTTTTGTAATGTAAGCGGAATAAATGTAATTATTTACGACATCACATTAGAAACCTCAAAAATAATAGTATTTCTCCACTATTTAATGGACGTTATAATATATATAAACCTTCCTCTTCAATCACTCTATCTATTAAAAAAAACCGCATCAAAATCCGTTTCGTAGTTTTAAAGATTTAAGCAGATGTAGGCACAGAGAAAGCGACTTTGTTTTATCCTATGTAGTTATAAACACTTATTAAAATTTGGTGTACGACCAACGCAAAACAAGACAGCGTTCTTAAAAAGTACTACAAAACTCGACCCTTGCGACCCTCGATAAACAAAAGTTGTCAACAACTGACTTGTCGCATAAAAGCACCTGCGCAAGAGTCGATGCCAGTGTCAGTCGAGAACAAGTCGCCGCGACGATCGGACGTGTGTGCGACCGTGTTTTATTTTTTAAAAGTTTCTTTGTGCTGTTTTTTATGCGATCGAGGACATTTGATAGTTTGAGGTAGGTTTGTTTTGATATTGTGACGGGAGTGTGGAAATGTTTGTGAATATAATAATCGATTATTTAAATATTTAATTGCATTAAAGAGGTTGGTAAAATACAAATATAGAAACAACTATGAGAATCAAAATAATAATCTCTACACACAACAACTGAAAAACATTTTTTTTAATATCACAACCATGTCGGTGCGCGTATTTTCTCAAATTTATACTTTCAACGGAGGTGGGTGACAGGAATAATTATAAATGCGTTTAATACTCAACAAACAAAACATTTTTAATGGAATTATGATTTAAAAGTACTCAGATGATGTTATTTATAAGATACTAGCTCTTTCAGGTTCTTTTTCTAAAATAAAAGTAGCTTTTAATTACATCAGCTACCTGCCAATATAAGTCCCGTCAAAATCGGTCCAACCATTTCAGAGATTAGCCGAAACAGACAAAAATTGTAAAAAATGTTATTTTGGTGTATGTACCGTATATATATTCATATATACATGTAGAAAAAAAACAGTTATTTCAATATTACAGACACTTCAATTTTATTATATGTATAGATAGTACAACAGATAGCTTCGTAGTTTTTATTATAGCGACCAGCTCCGACTTAACCCGGGTGGTCAAAGATATAAAGAAATATAAGCACAGAGGTTCATAAATACACTATTTATTATAGTTTACTAAACTTAAGTTATAATAAAATATAGCCTATGTTACTCAGAATTAAAATAGCTTTCTAATGGTGAAATAATATCTGATATCGGTTCAGTAGTTTCGGAGCCTATTCAATGCAAACAAACACACATTTCCTCTTTATAGTACACATAAAATGGGATTAAATTTGCATGTTTTCTTGATTTTTTTTAATCTATTACAAAATGAAATAAAACATATTAGTAAAGTTACTGTTCTCGATACCAGTGTGCTCTTACTGGGCCAGATAAGTTTGTAATAAATAAATAACAGTGGTAAACGCCAGCAACAACACCTGTTGCACGAATTGGCTCGCTCGGTGTAATACCACGACCACACAGAAGACAGGCGTGAAATGGAAGTAATTCCGCGTTTCGTCTGATGAGTGTGGTTCCGGTGGATTTGACGGAGGAGAAGACTCTAGGGAAAGGGAATATTATCTTTATGTGTATTTCCTTCACTATGAAGTAAAGGTAGGCAACGTATCTGCAATAGCGGAAGTTTATGGGCAGCGGTCGCTTCGCTGGTGCTAATTCAGGTGGCCGCTTGCTCGTTTGCCACCTTAAAATATAAAAAAACAGTGTATCTTCCCCAAGTCTTTATCTTAACCTAGTCTCTAATAATGACCCTTTTCTAACACTTTTTGACAACATATATATTTTTAATAAGTCATTAACATCTATTTTATTAAAGTTTGATTCAAAATAAACATTAAAGTAAAAAAATAAAAAAACACATACGTCGTAGCGTCGATTTTTTTAATTACAATATAAAAACCATCGTGTTACACAAAAACTACAAAACAGACTGTTCTAAGTACATTGTAAAATTCTAAACTAGTTTCCATAACTTAACGTGCAATAACGAAAATATTAATTACAACATGGAACAAAGATAACTGACGCAAAACAAAGGAAAACTGACGTGACTCTAATATTGACAATGTCATTGACAGAATAAGACCACGTCAATGAAGACTGACAACGTTATCAGCCCTATCTTCAGCTCGCTATACGTCCCCGCTATACGTACTGAGGGGCTCGGAGTCTTTTTTTTTTGTTACTGGAGGGTGTTGTTTGGGGGTGATGCGGTAGTTATGTGAGATTCTCCCCCCATGGGGCATACTCACTAAAACCCTATGTTCCTCCAACGCATAGTGACGGGGCCACGGGCACGCTTTCGCTTTCGTCCGCGACCCCGCCTGCAGGGGCTCGGAGCCTACACCAAGTAAGGGGTGAATAGAACCTAATCAACCACGCGGGCCCAATGCCGGTTGACTTCACACATATCTTTGAATTTCTTCCCAGATATATGCAGCTTGAATCACGATGTTTTTCTTAACCGTAAGAACGTCGGGGAAAATGTACATATGAAATTCGAAAAATCGAAAAAGTACATGACGGGATTCGAACCAGGACCTGCAGATTACAAGTCAAATGCTTAGCCACTGAGCCACTGGCGCTCTTATCAGCCCGCGTAGTCTTAATTCAAACAAATGACGGTTTAACCTGTGTTCTTTTTTATATTACAAGGTGGTAAACGAGAAAGCGGCTACCTGAATACTCTAAAATAACGAAGCGATCGCTGCCCATAGACATCCGTTATTACAGATGCGTTGCCTACCTTTAATTGACGGAGAATGAGACACGAAAAGAGTATATACTCCTTTCCTACGCATCCCCTCCTCCGTCAAATCCACTTCCCCCTTCCCATTCTTTCCTTACAAGAAAAGTGTAGGAAGGGAAAAGTGATTACAATTAGACCTCAGGCAAATAAAATTTAATGAAAAATACTGTATTATTCAAGTTTAAGTAAACCATCCTTATTCGTTTAAGTTTGTTTTTTAATGAAATATAAATAAATCAATAAAAATGTCTCTTTTTAATTTAAGGATATTTAATTGTCTATCATGCACAATTTATTTAAGTTAGCTGGCGACTTTATCTTCCGAGATATTCAAACTTTCTTAACGGACCCTTTATTTTAGCTCACGGCTGTAGTAGCATTACTAGCGACTCCGTCAGGGTTTTGCTTCAAGCTGGAGCGGGCCGCTAGTAAGAAATATTAGTAAATTAACAAAAACACTGCTAACAATTTAAGAAATCTGTTTTAAAATCAATATGTTTAATATCGTAATTATACCTAGGTTTCCTGGATGTATTAAAACACGAACGAAGTGCGCATGACCTAAGATCACGAATACATTTAGGTATATAATTATTTATATAATTTAGATCCAATCAGTATTATATATTACAATATCTATTATTCACATTTATTTACATATCCGTATATTATACATTTTATATGAAATATCCAGATATCCATGGAAGTCGTTGATCACCTCGGTGTTCAACGCTTGTTTGCCCCCTTCTACAATAAAAATGACATATCAAGATATAGAATATATAGAGACAGAGCGTCAGTGGCTCAGGGGCTAAACACTTGACTTGCAATCTGCAGGTCCATGTTCGAATCCCGCCATGTACCAATGTGTTTTTCGATTTTCGAATTTCATA
>JAAOEG020050374.1:0-12580 GCA_011763625.2 Papilio bianor | reverse complement strand
AATGGATATTTACTACATTCCTGTTTAAGTTCGAGGATATTTATTTCCTATCCATTTAGATATTATGTCATGTGACGTAACGTAAGACGTGAATATACAAATACGCGCTAAAATACAAGTCTTATGGTAGCTCAAGGACTGCTGTACCATATTTCTATAATATATGGGAAGCTAATTTAATTCTTCGATTCTACTTTGGCTTTTACGATTTATGCAAAAACAGATACTATAAATGCAAATATTCAGATCAGATAAATGGATGTTTTTTCGAAGATATCACTAGAAAGCTAACGCAAACCGATCTCGATGAAATTTTGCATGGATACAAAGTATAGTCTGTAAGAACATTTATGTCACTCTGTAAGTTTGTCTAACGAAATCGCGGGCAAGAGTTATAGTCTGTATATATAAAAGAAAGTCGTATTAGTTACACTACTTATAAGTCAAGAACGGCTGTACCGATCTGGCTGAAAAGTGGTGTAGAGGTAGCTTAAAACCAGGATACGAACATAGGGTACTTTTTACCCCTTTTTTACTATTTCTATGGTTTCGTCAAAAATATAGTCAGTCACTATAAAACGTGCTATGACAAAAAGCCGTCTGACGGAATAATTGACAAACGTAATATTGTACGAGTATATGATTAAGTATGAATAAAAATTTGATAATAGTAAATTTTGTTAGAAATCAATAATTAGTAATAATCTACTAAGATTTTCTTTATTACGCGCGGACAAAGTCGCGGGCGAAAGCTAGTGATTCATAAATATATGTAGATCATACAAACGGTAATTATCATAATAAAAATATCGTCTGTAGCGAGTTAGATCGAGAGACTGCCGACATTTCACGGGAGCAATTAAGCGCTCGGATAAATGTTGTGGCCGACGAATGTTGCGTTTTAAGTCTTGTTTCATTCAGTCTATCACGTACTGTTTATTATTTGATAATTATTTAATCCAGTTCCTTAGTAATCATGGCTCTTTACTGATTTAGTTCACATTACTAAACTAATTTATCTTTGGTTGATAATCTCATCGAGGTGCTCGGAGCACATGTGGCCCTGTGCGGGAGGTACATTACTAAATGATAGATTTTGCAATTTTTTATAATAAAGAAGTAATACTTCTACACATATGTATAGTTCCATAAAATAAAGTACTTTATAAGTTCGTAATATTCAAAAGAATCGCTTGCTTAAACTAACGTTTAAGCAAGCGATTATTTTGAATATTTTTTTATTGTTGAAATAAAATAAATTGCGAAGTTAAGGGAAACTTATCAGAAACGACCGAGGACGTCGACGATGTTTGAGGTACTTACAGTTTAGTTGGTGAGTTGGTTTCCCAGTGGTTCCATTGTGAATACAAATTGAAAGCTGTTTTGATGTTTGCTGAAGTGGAAATTGCTTTTAATGGTATCAAATAATACACGTACTTACAATGTATGTATAAATTTTTGGATATGTAACACTCATTGTAGGTATTTAAAAAAATACCAATTAAACGTCAGTGTAGATTGTAAACGAAAAATAGTGTAAAAAGCCACTCTATTATAGGAGTTGAGTTCAAATAATCCGTAAAGTGGCCGATCTGTGTACACATCATTTGTATTGTACGTCGCACCTAGAAATAAGTCGCGCCGTTATTTCCCTAGTAACAAGACTTTCAATAGATTTACAATATTGTCGTTCACTTTGATAAGAAAAGTAGTTTATCTTAGCCACGTTCACAGACACGACAGATATGATCTCGTCCAAGTTATCTTAATGGGAAAATTCGCTGGTAAAAGGGTTGGTCGTAGACAGAAATCGTGGTGACGAAACATTAGTGAGTGGACAGGAATTGCGAGTGCCGCCCAACTGTTTCGTCTCGCAAAACCTAGACTGAAGTATGGAGAACTGACCGCCAACCTTCGCTAGACGGAAAGGCTTCAAGAAGAACAAGAAGCTCACTTTGTCCATTTAATTTAGCCAGAAAAATGAGGAAGACTACAAACCTTCTTTTTCTTGTGATTATTTAATACTAGCTGTCGTTTGCGACTCTATACGCGCGGAATTTATAAAATCTTTTTTAGTAGCCTGTTCTTCCAGATAATGTTCTACAGCTTTACCAAATTACTGCGAGATCCATTGAGATATGTTCTGGAGATACGTTCAAACAAGCATCCATCCATATTATTATCCGTATTATTCCCCTTTTATGATCTATTTATAGTAGTTGAAACCATACCTTATTGTGTTTGAATTCGTATAATTATTCTTGTAAAGAAGCAAAGTAAAGTATAAAATAAGTTAATAATAAGTTACGGGTTACACGGAAAGTTGAAGCACTCCACTGCTTAGAATTGCCGCTGTAGACTAAAATTATCCGTGCACGGTGGCCCTAATTCTTTGAAGAATCGATATCAATTTAAAATGTAGTGTAGTTCATAACTTTTCATCTGATAGGATCCGTCTAGTAAATTGAAGCAAGAGGTATTTCTTTGCGAAACCGATGACAAGGAAATTGACTCGAATCTAACATCTTTGATATTGCTGACTTATAAAATAATGCTGACTTAAACACTGCGGAAATATTAATTGTAATATTACAGGACTCTTTAATAATAATACAAATGTTTAATGAGTTAATCTCATTTTACGGATAACGGATCGTAAAATTTTTATCGTCAACTTTTTAAATTGCATCACTATGTTTTCCTTCACCGTAAGAACGTCGGACAAATTTACATATGAAATTCGATTCGAAAAAACACATTGGTACATAGCGGGATTCGAACCCAGGATCTAAAAATTACGCTCAACTAAGGCCTAGTTACCCCTTACTTAGGTAAGTAGACTCCGAGCCCCTCAGCGGGAACTTATAGTGCGCTGATTATGAAGTTTTTTATATTAATTATTCAAATAAAACATGCTAGGGTATTGGTTAGCTAAACAACTGTAATTTTAACAAAATGACAAAAACGTCAAAGATATTCATGTTATTAATTTTGACAATTTAATATATAATTAATTAACAGAAGCCATGTACAAAAAGCTCTACAGAATGATGCTTAAAATATCTTGGAGACATAAAGTACGTAATAAAGTAATTTTGCGATGAATGCGAAAAGATTTGGAAATATTGAAAACGATAAAAAAGAGAAAATTGAAGTACATTAGCCGTATAATACGGGGCAAAAAGTGCGAACTGTTACAAATAATACAAGAATAAATACAAGAAAAGATACAGGGAAAAAGAAATCCAGGAAGAATACATCTTGAATAATCTGTGCCGGTGGTCTCGTTCTCTTTTCAAAGCAACAGTATCGAAGGACCATGTTGCCATGATGGTAACTATTGTATAGGATATGGCACTTAAAGAAGACATAATAAAAAAAAACAATTAATGAGACTTATTATTGCTAACAATGTTGGGACTTTTATCTTTATTTATTTAATTTGAAACCTATCTTACTGTAGCAAGACTTTTTAAAACATAAACACTGGCGTTTAATTTTCATTCTCGCCCGTCCATTGCCAATTCCGGAGTAATGTCTTTTAAACTGACTACTTTACGATGTAAATAGCTGTCTTTTTTGTTTCGCTTCTCATTTAGTATCAATTATGTGACATTTATTGTTCGAATGTTTTGGATTTTGTAGGGAATTGTTATATGTACATACGATAGCTTCAATATGCGACATCATTTATTTCTTAATATGTTTGGAAATGGTCGCTCGATTTTTTTGGGGCTTTCGGTATCAATAAAATAAAAATTAATGTTTTTTTATGTAATGTCTCAATCACTTATTATGTTAAACTTTGATAAATATCTTGAGAAATTTTTGCCTTGAATATTTAAAAATAATATTTTTCCGTTTGAACGATACTTTTGCTTGCTATGTAGTTCGATATTTTAAACGTTTTATATCCGAATCACAAAGAGGGTAATGGTTTTGACATGTATTGATTTCTCTATAGTTCAGCTCTGCAGGTCCTAGGTTCGAATCCCACTATGTACCAATGCGTATCCGATTTTCGAATTTCATATGTATATTTATACGACGTTCTTATGGTAAAAGAAAATATCGTCATGTAACCAGTATATACTGCGAAAAAAACAAAGATGTGTGTTAATTCAACCAACCTGCAGTGGGCCAGCGTGGTTGACTAAGGCCGACCCTAACCTAGGGTAGGCTCCGAGTCCCTCGGCGGGGATATATAGTGAGATAATGATTATGATGATCACGATACTCTAATGTGACGGCGTTGACGAATCAGGTGTCATGCAAATATTCTTCTTCCCCAGAGTGTCAAAGTAGTATTAGTAGTAAGTTAGTTTAGTAGATACAAAATATAGCTACCCACATAGTATAATAAAATTCAAAAAAATACTAGTGTAAATCTCACTAGTCATAAACTTTTTTGAATGTTTTAATGTATTAGAGCCTCAGACAGATGGTTCTTTTTTAAGGTTAGGTTATTGTGTTACGTGGCATTGCAATTCATACAGAGTTACCTAGAGATGTATAAATAAAACTTAATATGTTATATATATTACTTCTAGACTAGATTTTTACTAGTAATATATACTTTATTTCCTAGTGAGGTAGAAAAGAATTGAAAATAAATTCCCCTTGAATTACGATGACGCACTTATTCATATTACTGAAGTCTCCAGTGTACAACATGTAATCAACTTTCATATTAAGAAGGAAAATATTACTTTTTGCAATACTCCAAGCAGCAATAGTTAAGTCAACAAGGGAATTGATGTAATGAAAATGGCCTTTGGGTTGATATTTAAGTAAGCGATATCCATTTATGTTTCTCCTGACTATAAAACCTCTTTGGACAACATTACTTTCGATTAGCGATATCGCTATAATCGAAAAAATCTGAAAAAATTATTGATCACATTTTTTCATGTTTTCTCATAAAACACTATCGGGACACCTTAATAAACCATATAAAAATCTAATCAATTTAAGATTATATTCAGCACAAACAATGTTTTTTTTCTATTCAATTTTGAAAACATCTATAACATACCTGAAAATTCGATTGTGTTTTGTTAACGGTAACTGTAACGGTAACGGTTACTCCTCTTAGTATATTTGTGTAAAATAGACATAACAATATGTGTTTACAGGTGTATCGGCAGTGGAAGCTTACGGTATAATGTAAATAAACTTTGCAGATAAACTCTGACGTTGTGTACCTGCTTAATGCCTTTCACTCCCGAACTTTTACTTCCATGAGCTTTCAGTTGATTTAGAGCGAAACTTTCTAAGTTTAGGACGCGTCGGAACAAAATTAGTTTTGTTATTTCAATTTTACAAAGCATCTTAATTAAATAAAATTGATATCTAATTTATTTAGTGGCGTTTTTTTTTGAGTCCTCGTGTGAAAAAGGGATTAAGCAATAACGTAGTACTGTGCCTATATTACACAGTCTATTGTTCCGCCTCTAATACCTGTGAAGGTCATATCACATGATAGGTGACATCCATGCCTTTTGAGTCGATGTTAATTTACTAATTATTTTCACTGCGAAAACAAAAATATATAAAGTTATATTTTTAAGGGCGCTGTCACTATTTTTTGCGCAGACAACAAACAGTGGAAACTTAGGCTAAGATGTACTAGGCGTTCAAACGATTAATATTTTAGAAACGGATGCCAGCAAATGGCATATATGTACATACTTATGTATTTTTGAACCAGTACATATGAAAGAGCCAAATGTTGCCAGATAGTAAGGTTTTTAACAGTTTTATTATATTATAAAAGAAACGAAACAAAAAAAATAGGTAATCCCACTGACGTCCTGACAAGTGATTTGAAAATAAATTTTATCCGCATGCATTGTTCAAAACCTACATTCAATATCGTAACCACTCTTACAAATATTTTATAATCCGACAAAATCTATTGAAAGTTTATTTTGATGGAATATAGTGAAAAATATAAGTTGCAGCTACTTTTTTTTAATAAACCTTAGCTTTTATTGAGACTTAATCATACATTATTGCTCAATCACAACAGCAATTAACTGAAGATCGATACCACGACGAATAAAAACGAGATTTGTAGTTGATACATGTGTAAACGAATTATCAAAACCACTTTAATCAATTAGTACATCAACGAAGAGTCAACGCCAATTAGAGGTAATTGTTAAGGATGATCAAACGCGACAAGGGTCATATTAAACTGGACACTAAACCATTCATCAATCAGGCAGCAAGCGATTCGATTTAACACTATTATTCAATCCAATTAGGATGTTTTTTATAAAATACCAGCTGCTATCCGCGACTCCATCCGCGCGGAATTAAAACAAAACTTAGTATCCAATTTGTTATTCCAGACTATTTTCTATATCTAAGTTAAGTTTCAGTAAGACACGTTGAACCGTTGCGGAATCATCGAATGTATATGTATTAAAGAACTACGTGTCCCTCGGGAATCGTCAATATTTCCGGGATCAAAAGTAGTTTATTTGTTATTCCAGACTATCCTCTACATCTATGCCAATTTTTTCATCGACGATTTAAGCGACAAACTCTAACAAACATCCATCCATCTAAACTTTCGCATTTATTATGTTATTAAGATTATTAATTGTTAATAAATCTCCCCTCGACCACTATATATCTTCCTTCGCTAAGGATATGGTTTTACATGTAAAGACTGATTGAATCTTTGTACACAATTAATGAATCCTATGAATGAACTAGCTGTCGCCCGCGACTCCGTCCACGCGTTCTTTTTCTAAAATAAACGTAGCCTAAGTTACTCCTTATTACATCAGCTACCTGCCAATAAAAGTCCCGTCAAAATCGGTCCAGCCATTCCAGAGATTAGCCGGAACAAACAGACAGACAACCAGACAGACAAAAATTGTAAAAAATGTTATTTTGGTTGTGTACGGTATACATATATATTCATATACATGTAGAAAGAAAAGGTTATTTCAATATTACAAATAGACACTCCAATTTTATTATATGTATAGTATATATGATAAGACTGTATATATAGTAGATATACTATTTAGAAATTAAGGCACTATTCAAAGATCATGTTAATTTATTACGGGATTCAATTATTCATTATTTATCAGATGGTTTATTCAGAATAGAATGAAGACTAAACAATTTGTAAGAGATAATATAATAGATATATTTTTATAGCTTCTTTGAAATTTTTTATCAATTTAAAATAAATTGCTGACTCTTGAAAATGATCGAAAATTGATTGGAACTTTCCCGAAGGTAATTCATAGCGCAATATTAATATCTCAAGTCAAAAGAGGATAGTAGAATGAAGCACTCAACAATGTCAAGATCTCCTTGGAAGTCCGCGTAGTCCCTAGAGGTATGTTTAATAGAAACCGTGTAAAAACGGTACGACCTATTTAATGAGATGCCTCCACTGACAGCGGATATTTTTAATTCTTACTGCTTTTTTTTCAAGAAGGTAAAAGACACAATTAAACGTCTCTACTACAAAAAAATATTATTTTCGTAAAATAGAATTCAAGGGTCAAAAAAAGAATTTTCAATACCTATATTAATTTATATTTAACAGTGGTAGAGCCCGCTTTAACATCTTCGCACCAATGGGTCGGCTCACCCGGTGTAATACCACGACCACACAGAAGACAGGCGCGAAGTGCAGTTCATTCCGCGTTTCGTCTGATGAGTGTGGTGCCGGAGGCCTAATTTTAGTCTTCTTTCCCTTCCCACCCTTATCTTACAAGGAAAGGATGGGATAGGACAGTGGACTTGACGGAGGAGGATACGCATAGGAAGAGGAAATGTTATCTTTCAATGCGTCTACTCCTCCGTCGTTAAAGGTAGACAACGCATCTGCAATTGCGGATGTTTATGGGTAGCGGTCTCTTCGCTATTTTAGTGATTTCAGGTGGCCGCTTGCTCGTTTGCCACCTTGTAAAATAAAAATAAATGTGATCACCACAGGTCGAGTTATGTGGTAACACACATAAAAAACGTACAGACGAATTGAGTACCTCTTTCTTTTGGGAAATCGGTCAAAAACAATATTTACTATTATTAATCTCACTTAGGTTGCATTGTTGGGCAAAAAAGCATATGTCTTTTTGGTAATAGATTCGTTCAATCATCGTTAATTCATTCACGAAAATTTAGACATTAAGTTTATTTATAAACAGAAAAATAAATTGTATTTTAACGAATTATTCTCTTTGTGACATCATGACTTATTACAAAAATACAACTACTAATATATCATGCACAAGAAATTGCGTTATAATTTTATTTTCATCTTCATTCTTGGGATTGAAATAGACTGCCTACTTCGTATCTCCTAGGATAATCCTCGTAGCTTCCAACGCTTCTGTCGCAATTCACAAAGGAATAAAGGAGAGTATTGAAGACGTTCCTTTATCCTTCAAAATTATTTTTGTAATAAGATACCATAGGAATCTCGGTTGCATATAGTCATTACAATTTTTTAATCCGTAGGTAGAGTTCAGAGGCTAAGAGAGTTTATTGGACATGAGGAGATTAAACTACAGAAATATATTCTACCCAACGGTTTTATTCAGATTTACACTGCTATGCTAAAACTCCTTCCCCATCACAATTTGTTTTTTTTATACTATAAGGTGGCAAACTAGCAAGCGGCCACCTGGATTCGCTAACATAGCGAAGCGACCACAACCCATAGACATCCGCTGTTGCAGATGTGTTGCCTACCTTTAATTGACGGAGAAGGAGACACACAAAAAGAGTATATCCCCCTTTCCTATGCGTTCCCTCTTCCGTCAAATCCACTTTCGCTTGCCATCCTTTCCCTATAAGAAAAGTGTGGGAAGTGAAAGAGGATTACAATAAGGCCTCCGGCGCCACACTCATCAGACGAAACGTGGAATGACTTCCACTTCAAGCCTGTCTTCTGTGTGGTCGTTACTCGAAAAGTCCGCAACGGTTTGGCAAATCTTATTGAGATTTTGTACAGTTATAGAACATAGCCTGGAATAACAAGTAGGACACTAAGTTTTATCTCAGTTCCGCGAGGACGGAATCGCAGGCAACAGCTAGTAGTCTTATAAATCTTGGCCACGATGAGAGCTTCTTGTCCCATATTTCATATTAAATCGCTCTATTATATTAAACATAATTAAAGCAATACTAACGCTCAAACGCTCTCTCTATCCGCCGACACTGTGACCACTGTAATCCGCGACTCATGAATAAACACTCTTTATCGCAACGTTTCAAAGCATTTTTAAATGGGCTGAACTCAGAAATATCTCCGTAAGAATGAAAATCCCGTGCAAGTTTACTTGGCCTGTTTAGAAACGTAGGCGATACATTAACATAATGATATTGCGGCTGAGCAAGAGTCTCTCTCCTCAGTGGTTTGGTGTTTTCTAAAGCCGGCTCCTCACGCTTGGCAAACAGCGGCGAACAGCGAATCAACAAATATGAACATTCCACATGTAGGTGTTTGTTGCTTGGTGTTCGCTATTTGTGCCAGTGATCGGATCGGTATCAGTTATTCTATACAAATCATAGGATGTTCGACATAAGTGTTTGCGGTATATCCAGACCATTGCGAAAGAAACGTGCAAGCTTGACGGCTGAAGGTGTGGATGTTTTAATTAATCATCATCAGCTCACTATACATACCTACTGAGGGGGCCGCTAGGGGTGTCTAGTCCTTAGTCAACCTTGCTGGCCCACTGCCGGTCTGTTGACTTCACACATGTCTTTGAATTCCATCTCCGATATGTGCAAGTGGAATCAAAATATTTTCCTTTACCATAAGAACGTTGAATAAATGTACATACGAATTGCAAAAATAAAAACACTTTGGTACATGGCGGGTTTCGAACCCAGGAACAAGTAACCGACGCTCTCTTTTAATTATTAATTAAGTCCAATTATCCACCACCTTCTTTATTTATCGTTTTATTGCGTTTTGATTTTTTTTTAATAAAAATATGTCAATCCGAAAATAATCGACGCAATGGCATATAAGCTCGACGGTTAAACTAGCACGTTCGATGCAGTCCGAAGCGTAGCGATGGTCGTTTTTGTTGGGTGTTAGTGTTCGTTGTTTGTGACATGTTGGTAATTGTGGATGTTTGTAGCAAAAGCCAAGCGTGGGTTGCTGGCTTAACATACCGTGTATGTTGAATGAATTGTGTTTGTTTTAATGTAATGATTTATGTTTGTTAAAAGAATTAAATCCTTACTTCCTTACTTAATATTATAAATGTGAAAGTAACTCTATATGTCTGTCTGTCTTGCTTTCACATCAAAACTACTGAACCGATTTCAATGAAATTTGGTACCTAGATAGCCTAAGGCCTGAGAAAGGACAAAGGCTACTTTTTGTTGCATAAAAGGATTGTATGGGGTTGAAAGGGTTCGAATGTAGTATGGGAGTATTGTTAGTTTTAGAGATAACAGCTGAAAAGTTTTTCGGTTGCTATATCGATATATATGTAGTCGCCATTAAATGTTCTTTAAAATGTTGTCCTCAAGGATGTCAAGCAACAGTCGATGTTTTAGAAATATCGTATCATGATTCTAATCCAAAAGAGCAAAGACACGTAAAGTTCCACGCTGATGGAGTCGCGGGCAAAAGCTCGTACGTAATAAAATAACAGTGTGACACATAAAAGTTAAAAATAATTATGTATACCATAGATAGCGCCGGGTTCAAGGGTTAAGCACTTCGCTTGTAATCTGCGTCCTGGGTTCGAATCCTGCTATGTACCAATGTATTTTTCGATTTTCGATGCTTATCTCTTGATATCCGTTTTTAATTTTTGATATCTATTTTATTCAAACTTGGTGTTTAGTTAAGCAACCTGCTCTGGACCAGGATTTTTGATTAAATCCCTGTCAGCCCAGCTAATGATGACGATGATACCATAGATTAGAATCTATATTAAAAAAGTGATGTTAAGTGATTTAAAAACCGTCAACAATTATATAAGTTATAAATATTTTCGTTTGAATGAACGTAAATTAAAAAAAAATAGTTTTTTTATTAATTTATACTAAGCACAGTACAATATATACTATTATAACAAAAGATAAACCAAAAAGATAGACAAAAATAATTGTACTATCGAACGTCAATTGTTTCACAGCGAAAAAACAGGATATATTTCCATGGACACGGGGCTTTGTGATACGTAGCGGGATGCAATCAAAGGTTGTATTGATTCTAAATGCAATATTGGTGGGCGACAACTGTGCTATTGAAAAATATATTTGACGAAAGCAAATATTAAGGGCCATTGTTACCGTTCGTAAATAAACATACCCTTTTTTCCCCACTGTTACACAAAGTTCAATGAAATATTTGTATGCCATACATCAAAATTTGGTTTCACGTTGAGTAAACATTGTTGTAGCGAGTGAATTTGGATTCAACTGGTTCCTTAATTATTTCTCTTAATGCTCTCACAATAATGAAATTATACGCTTGCAAATACATGACGCAATTATTTCTTATATAATAAGGTGGCAAACGAGCAAACGGCTACCTGAATTCGCTAAAATAGCGAAGCGACCCCTGCCCATAGACATCCGCTATTGCAGATACGTTGCCTAGCTTTAATGGACGGAGATGGGGACAGACGAAAAGAGTAAATCGCCCTTTCCTATGCGTCCCCTCCTCTGCCAAATCAATTACAATATATACAATCGATTACAATAAGGCTTCCGACACCACACTCATCAGACGAAACGCGGAATTACTTCCATTTCACGTTAAATTAACATCAGAAATTAGAAATTTAACTTCCTTTGACTTCTTATTTTTATAAAAAAAAAGTAAGCAATTATATACTATTTAACTGTTAGTTTATAATATCGTGTGTGTGATTACAAATTTAATTTACCAAAGATCGTGAAATCCACTTTATCCGGGTTAAAAGGGGTTTATGGTTTCAGCGAGCGTTCAGATGGTCTCAGAATCTCAGATCACTGTATCCCCGAAACTAACGCTGCATTGTTTAACGCTTTACCTACGAAATATTCTCTGCATTTTGCATTATACGAAGAAAATCTGCATTTCAGTAGCTTCAAGTGTTTAATTAGTTTAGTGTTAGGTAATAGTCGGTGCTCGTTTCATTAAGTCGCTGGAAACGAAATATAACTAAACTAAACATAGAAGGATTTTTTAGTATTTAATGGTTGTATGTTAATAAAAAATATTTACATTTACATTTTTATTGTACACCTATATTGTAATCTAAATCTAATAAATTCGTTCAAATTGCAAAATGATTATTTAGACTGTTGATATTTTGAACACCGCATGCCAGGTTCAACTATCTTACTAATATTATAAACTAGCGCCAAGCTCCGGCTTCGCACGGGTATAAATCTGATAAATCGCGTTGGGTTCAGCCTTCGTTTGTTGCAATGTAAGCGGAATAAATTTAATTATTTACGACATCACATTAGAAACGACAAAAATAACAGTATTTCTCCACAATTAATGGATGTTATAATATTATACATATAAACCTCCCTCTTCAATCACTCTATCTATTAAAAAAATACCGCATCAAAATCTGTT
>JAAOEG020046261.1:0-14455 GCA_011763625.2 Papilio bianor | reverse complement strand
GCGTAGTATTAAAGATTTAAGCAGTCAAGGGGACATACAGACATTGAAAGCGACTTTGTTTTATACTATGTAGTGAGTAGTGAAGTGGCAAATGAGTAAGAGGCAATCTTAATTTGCCGAAATAGCGAAGCGACTACTGCGCATAGACAATCGGTTCTTTAATAGACATAGCAGAGAATCATCAAGGGCTCGGAGCCTACCCTAAGTTAGGGGTGACTAGGCCTTAGTCAACCCAGTGCGGGTTGGTTAACTTCACACGGCTCGAAGAGAAGGAGGAGGCAAGGAGGTGTGAATTGAGGAATGATAAAAATTCCCCTTCTTGCGTCAATTCCACTTTCTCATCCCATCCCTTCCTAATTAGGCATGGGTAGGAAAGAAAAGAGGATTAAATTGGGCATACGTAATGCACTCGTATTAGACTGTACATGGAATTGCTTCCATTTGAGTCGTGTCTTCTGTATAGTGATGGTATTGAAGCGAGCCAATTCGTGCAACAAATGTTGTTAAGTACTGTTAATTATAGATAAAATAGATTTCTATTTCCAGCTATCTCGGTGCATCTATACATGTATGCGTACTAATATAATACGATCATATCTTAATATTATAAATGCGAGAATCGATGGATGGATGTTTGTTCCAAAGTATCCGCAAGAAAGTTCTTGCGGTGGAATCTCAGTAGTGTGAGAAAAATTCAGCCGTTGTTAGACATCTTTAAATTAACTTTTTAATATCGTATCTCGTATGATTGAACATATATATATATATATATATATATATATATATATATATATATATATATATATATATATATACATATATATATATAATATTAAGATCACAAAACATAGTTTTATTGTCGATATAATAGATACTCCAATTTCATTAGTTGTATTGATAAGATGTAATGGTATTCAAGTACAAAAGCTAGCTTTATAATAAGGTTGTCTAAGTCAAAAAAGCGAACTTCGTTTTGAGGTACTTTTTGTCCCATATTTTTAGATTGGTTGCAACATCGGGTTAAACCAGTTCGTTTGAAGTACCGCCAAAACATTGGTTAATTTTCATGGAATTAATTCAATGTGTGGTTTATCTTTATTATTGTTTTGATAACACTAATGAATGAACTATTTTTGGGCCAGATAATTTATAATACTTATGAAACATTTAATTTAAAAGGTTAATCATATCTTGTCAGATTTTTTATTGGAAATTACCCTAATTTGGAAACTGAAAAATAAAAATTATTTTGATTGGTACTTCTTCAATAAAACATGGGCTTATCTAATTCTTACACCATAACTTGTACTACTCATATTTCAACAGTAATCGGACGCGCTGTTAATTTCGCTATTTCAGCGAATACAGGCCGCTTGCTCGTTACCCACCTTATAAAACAAAAATATGTATATATCTGTAAAAAAAACATTGAGGAAAACACTTTTATTGATGCATATTTATAATTACTATTACGCTTTTGCAAAATCCGGTTATAATACCAATAATTTACCACATTATCGTAGCCTCAGTGATGGAAAAGCATAAGAAAATACAAGAGTTTTTTAATTTAACGAAGACGTAACATTAGCAAGAACATCGACTATAATTCCACGACCATAAGTTTCCACCACGTACTTCAGAAGTTATTCAATTCTAATAATAATTACCGGACCTACATTTTAAATGCGCAATGATTTAATGTATAGATAATTTTAGAAAACATATATTATTGAATGGTATTTCGCTGGCATTATGAAGTTTGAAAATAGTCTTTTTATATTATAAGTGGCTTACAAGCGGACACCGGGATTCACGGAAATAGAAAAACTACCGTTGCCCGTAGATACCCGCAATTGCAGAGGCGTTGCCTACCTTTAATCGACGGTGGAGGGGTCGCACAGAAAGAGTAAATTTTGCTATACGTTTCCTCATCCTCGTCGTCGTCTTCCGTTTGAAATCCAGTTCTTTTTGCTATCTTTTTCTTACAAGAAAAGGGTAGGACGGGAAAGAGAACTAAAATTATAAATCTGGTACGCGCATTCATCAGACGAAACGCGGAATGACTTCCACTTCACCCTTGTCTACTTTATGGTTGTAGTACTGCGGACGACCCAGCTTAATCTTGCAACAGAAATGATATTGATAGTGTTTAGCACTGTTTAAAGATCGATGTAAACAATAGAATAAAGATGAGTTTGTTAAGCATGTTGTATCGCCCTGTGAATCTGGATAAAAAAAATTACTAAGACAATATTTGGTCATAATCATTTTGTCCGGTTTAATATTCTCACATTGATGTTGATGATCAAGAGTACGATGAAATGATTAAAGTGTGGGTTGGTCCCATATCACTATTACTTAAATTACAGCCGTGATCATAAATAAAGGGTAGGTTAAGAAAGAAAGTTAAGAAAGTTTAAATATCTCCAAAGATAAAGACGCTAACCAACTGGAATAAATTGTGAATGATAGACAATTAAATATCCTTAAAATAAAATAAAATAACTATATTAATTTATTTATATTTCATTAAAAAACATAAACTTAAACGTAAAAGGATATCTTATGTAAACTTGGATAATACAGTATTTTTCATTATATTTTATTTTTATTTAGATTTTAGTACTTAGGGCTGCCACTAAGCACTAAGTATTAAAATCTGAAACCCTTTTTTATTGCTCACAGCTGTATACGTATGTACGTATTATCATCTTATTACAATCCTTATTAATGTCTAAACAAACTTTACATGGGTACTAAATATTTGCAAAATTGTTTCTAAAGCTTGTCTAAATTCTCGGTTCTTGTCTCTCTAGAGAAATATTTGGGGCTTTGAACATCTTCGTAACTTCGGGATCGTCAGACACAAGTTTGTCTGAAACATCCACTTCTGTTTCAACACTGAAATATTTCTCAAGTAAGCGATACCTTGGCTTCTGCTCTATAATACGCGAAAGCATTCGCAGGAACACTAAGCATACAGGATGTGTTGCTTCTGAAATACATTTCATATTCTCATCTCATGTTTACTTAATACACTCGTGAGCAAAAATAAAGGGTTGCTTAAGTAAATTAAAATAACTCGGAAAATAAAAACGCTATTTAACTGAAATAAATTGTGTTTGATAGTCAATTATATATTTAATTTAATTTTAAGGATATTTAATTGTCTATCATGGACAATTTATTTCAGTTAGCGTCGTTATCTTCAGAGATATTGAAACTTTCTTAAGCGACCCTTTATTTTTGATCACGGCTATATTATGCTTTACCATTAATTTTGTATTTAATAATCTAGAAAAAGATTTTTTTTTCTGGAATTAACCGACTTAAAAAATTATTTCACCGTTAAGAAGTTACACTATCTTTGGTTGCTATAAACTACATTTAATAACTGATTTTCTTTAATTCTGAACAAAGTCGTGGACAAATGCTTGTAATTAGTAAAACTGCTGAGGAGTAAACGAGAGGTGCGGTTAAATCAATTTAATTAACAATACAGGAAAACTTCTTTCATGCTGGAGTTGACTAAAAATATTCAGTATCATTCCTTAGTAATATTGGCTCATAATATATTTACGGACTCATGAATCACCAAGATTATGCGAGCGCTGTATTTTATGAATAAGACCCAGCCTGACAAACTAGCTGTAGCCCGCGACTCCGTCCGTGCGTTCTTTTTCTAAAATAAAATATTTTTTTATAAAATAAAGGTATACTATGTTAATCCTTATTACATAAGCTACCTGCCTATAAAAGTCCCGTCAAAATCGGTCCAACCATTTCAGAGATTAGCCGGAACAAACAGACAGATAGACAGACAAAAATTGTAAAAAAATATTTTGGTATATGTACCGTATGTATATTCATACACATGTAGTAAAAATCTATCGATTATTTCAATATTACAGACACTCCAATTTTATAACATGTATAGATTTAATACGATTTATAGCATTTCAATTATAATTCAATGACAATTTCCATACCCGTGGCATTTTAAGTAAAACGAATATACATACTCGTATTACAATCTAGCTGTCGCCTGGGACTCCGTCCGCGCGGATTTAAAATAAAACTTTCCATATCTTTTAAAAATTTCACTATGATATGTTGAACTGTTGCGAAATTATCAAATCAATAACAAAAAACTACAGATCACTTGGGAACCGTAATTATTTCCAGGATCTAAAGTAGCAAATGTGTTCTTCCAGAATATCCTTTACATCTATGCCAAATTTCATCAAGATCCGTTTACACTACAAACTTTAACAAACATCCATACATTTAAACTGTCGCATTTATAATGTTAATGTTATAAGGATTAGATTTTATTGTTATACATACACTTAATAATCATCGAACTTTCACAAACTTTATCTATATAAAGAAAACAGTAGTTTTCATGTAACTTATGGATACGTTTCCCATTGTATATATATTTATGCGTAGTGTCATATGATGGGAAATATTTGCGTGGGCCGCTCTCTCTTCCTAGACGGACGGATGACGGTCTAAAAATATCGACTATTAAAAAATAGTATACGTGACTGAAATCAGCATCTGCATGACGTCTGTATGCCATGTCTCGTTATGTTGCCTTTGCGAAAACAAGTTTATTGTGTTTTAATATTCATAGCAAACATTAGTAGGGTTTTTAGCATCTCTTTCGCCGAAAATCGGGTGTTACTCGTAAATGTTTATGCTTCAAGGATTTTTGTGATGCGTTTTGAGGAAAAATATGTGGATTAATTAGATTGGTGCCAGAAGCCTAATTTTAGTCTTCTTGCCCTTCCCACCTTTATCTTACAAGGAAAGGATGGGAAGGGGAAGTGGACTTGATGGAGGAGGATACGCATAGGAAGAGGAAATATTCTCTTTTAGTGCGTCTCCTCCTCCGTCGATTAAAGATAGGCAACTCATCTGCAACTACGAATGCCTATGGGTAGAGGTCACTTTGCTATTTCAGCGAGTTCAGGTGGCCGCTTGCTCGTTTGCCACCGTGTGATATAAAAAAAAATTATTTTTGATCGTTCGGATTATAAAAGGTTCAAAAATAAAAATGTCAAGTCTTAAAATGATTACTTTAAATATATTTCTTTCATTTACAAGCATATTAAATCAACAAACTTTGTTTTATCTATTATGCGATGTATCTAAATAACTTATTTTATTTTAATAGGGCGAGCGCAAAAAGCTTTCTACTATACCACAATGATCACTGTTTTGTGATACGGTTCTTAAGTAAACTATTAACGTTCCATATATGCGCTTTGATACAGTCATGTGTTATTAATATTTTAAATGCGAATGGTTGTATGGATGGATGGATGTTTGTTAAAAGGCCTTCAGAACACTTTCTCGAACAACATATAGACTTACTAATTGAGTTATTTTAATTAATTGTGTTCACTTTTTATTATTGTTTCAATCGATCGAATCGTTAAAATCTGTTATGTACTAAAATAGAAGATTTTATTTAATTATAAATTCAATGTATTTCTAAAGCTGTTAGAATAATCTGAAGCTAATAAGATATGTATGTATAATATCCCCTAATAATCGCGTATAATAGCGGAGTTTAGGACGGAGACGGTGACAATTACGACGGCGGATCAACAACATGGTGATTTTCATCCTCTGTCGAGGGTGTGCATCGGAGGTGGTCGTTAATCCTTTGTCAAAACAACAAAACAATATCTACAAGGATCACAAATATTTACAAAGCTTGAGAGCAAATAGACTGGCACATGCGCACAGCACGGCAGTTCGCAGACAACTGACGTCTGTCGTTTGATTGTCATTGACATCTAAAAACATATTCGGGGTTACCCTCTCTAAAAACATTAAAAGATTAAAATTAACAATCGTTTCGCGCCGGTATATATATAAGGAAAAACAGATTTGATTAATTTGACTAATTATAAAGCTTGCGGAGCCCTGCTAAAGCATCGATTTTAACTAGTTGTTTGAAATATGTTCAATGCATATGCACTTTATACGAATAATAAAAAGTGAATAAACGGAATATTTTTGTAGATAAAAATTTTACCATAAATATTAATTACATTGACCGTACAACGGAATTTTTTATCTTAAGGAATACTATGAAACGGAGAAACTCGATACGGATAACCTTAAGTCCAGTGCTAACGGTTGTTTTGACCTACATTGTAGCTATATGATGAATTCCCGTTGTGTTTCTCTGATAACGCTCTAAAATTGCGACTATATATATTTTATTCAGAGTCCCCATTTCTAAGACTACGAAATATTTTTGTTATTTCACTATCCCGTTTCCAGTGATTATTTGCTGTCACTTCTTTTATCCTAACTCCAATATGCGTCAGATTTAGTTGCGCGTTATTTGCTTACAGGTGCCTTTATTGTCATACTCGAGGCCTTAAGGGATACTTTGTCTATTCTCTGAAGGATTATAACTTTTTGAAGGTTTCCACAAAAACTAAAATAGTAAGACTAATAAACCTAACCTAACGGTAAGTAAAATTGATTAAAACCTAACGGAAACAGGAAGTTGTAATCGTGGTTATTCGTAGTAAATATTTGTAATTTTGTAGTCAGAATTTGATATATAAGTAATGCTAACGTAATATGATTACCATATCCGTATACGAAATGATTGATAGATAAGATAAATATATATAATGCGCATTGACAATTTAACATTGACGCATCTTCATATCTTATTTGGTCAGTGTTATTGGTTATCTCAACATTATCACCACACCTTACTGCGATTTCAAGTAATCTATTTAATATTATGTGGCAAAGGCTCCTACGAAAAAAGCCGTTGTACTTCAACCACATAGGTTGCATAAGCACTTTCTTCTTCATCAAAAAATAGTAGTTAAAATTGTAGCCTATACACGTAGAGGCCATCGACACTGTGTCGTTGAGTTTTAAAAAGTCAATTTTGTTCGCGTACGTTCCTTTTCAATTTATATAAAAACTAACATCGAAGATACTTTTATAATATAAGCATATTATTTATGCGAAAGTTTAAATAGATGGATGGATGGATGTTTGTAAGAGTGTGTAGCCTAAACGGCTGAACGGATCGCGATGAAATTTGGCATAGATGTAGGGCATAGTCGAAAATAACACAAAGGCTACTAATTATGTTTCTTTTTATAAATTCCGCGAGGACCGAGTCGCGAGCGACAGCTAGTAAATTAATATTTCAACATCCAACTGCTCTTCAATTTTTTTTGACAAAACCCTTGACCGGTTTTATGCAAGTAACAGACGGAAAAGAAAAGTATTCCTTTTTCTTATTTTTTCTGTACGTCGACGTTGTCGTTTTAGTATATTCAACTATCGGCACGCTCCGGCTTCGCACGGGTATAAATCTGATAAATCTCGTAGGGTTCAACCTGCGTTTGTTGCAATGTAAGCGGAAAAAATATAATTATTTGCGACATCTCATTAGAAACCTCAAAAATAACAGTATTTCTCCACTATTTAATATAAACCTTCCTCTTCAATCATCCTATCTATTAAAAAACACCGCATCAAAATCCATTGCGTTATTTTAAAGGTTTCAGCATACATAGGGACAGAGAAAGCGACTGTGTTATATACTATGCAGTGATTACTTAAAAAAGTCACTATCTAATTAACACATGTCGTATTTGTATTTATTGTCATACATTTTTTGTCAATGTTTGCCTTGAGGAGGCATTTACAGGTTCTCCGCACTTGAGGTGGCCGAGGTAAATAAGATCGAGGGCTCCCTCAGGTACCTCGGCTCGGGTCTTTATTTCGTTATTATTACCGGATTTTTCCACCTTATAATATATAAAAAGAACATTTATATATAAATTACTATCAAATTCGACATAAGTTGAAAGCCGATCGGTTCTCCTGAGTTTAGAGTCAATGATGACACCTAAGTATCTTACTTCCCAAGGCCTTCCCAAGGTGCGGCTGTCAATTAATTTAACGGGCGGAAGACGTATCATCCTAACCAACCAGGATATTATTTATAAATACGTCGGTCAGTCGTTGTTACGGGAAGTGGGATTCACTTTACAACAGACGAACGTTGTTGACGTCACGTCGGCTCAAATTTGCAAATAATCTTGCATTAGATACTTACAATACTTAGAACGTGTGTATTTAGAAGATGAGTAGTAAAGTCGTTATAACTAAGGATGGGAAGGGAAATTGGATTTGACGGAGGAGGGGACGCAAAGGAAGGGGGATGATAAAATGATGAAAGTAAAATTCAATTGAAATGAGAAATTATGATAAAACTATGTAAGCAAGCTTTAATAGGCTGTAATCATCGACTTATAAAAACCAGTTTGTATCATTAATTTAATCACTGACACTACCCAAAATAAACCAGTATACAAAAAATACATTGTTAGCCAGTGAAAAGTGTGTATATTATTTCTCATTTCTATTAGATTTGATTTTACTGTTCTCCATCATTAAAATGATTAATGACAGTTTATTTCTTAATAAATAAAAAAAGTTATACAAATAGTAGTAGTAGTTAGTAAGTAGTAGTAGGCCTTGTTGTAATCCTCTTACCCTTCCCATCCTTTTCTTGTAAGAAAGGTAAATGGATTGGCGGAGGCGTGACGCATAGGAAAGGGGGATATACTTTTTGTGTGTCTCCTACTCCGTAATTGAAGGTAGGCAACAGCGGCGTAATCTACAATAGCGATTTAGCGAATTCAGGTGGCCGCTTGCTTGTTTGCCACCCTATAATATAAAAAAATATGACATTAAATGTGGATGGCTACAAAGTTAAGGAAGACCGAAAAAAGTATAGATGGATCGTGTGAAAGAGGATAAGAGTCAGAAAGTTTCAGAATTCGTCAGAATTCAGATATGTTTGATAGAGATGTATGGAAAAGGTTTACATACTGGGTCGATTCACCATAGGGACGAGGGCATGTTGATGACGATGATGATGACGGTTTATTTCTCAATTCCAAATATCAAAGTATTGCATTGTTGCATATGATCACGTAGCGTATTACATATACAAGTTATGAGGAATTACATGCAATCATCGTTGACTAAGCTTCTCAAATAAATACATTACAGTCTCAGTTCAGTTTGAGAAGGTGCCGAATATACGAATGACTTAATATAAAGTTTAGTCAAAAACAAATATTACTAGCTACTATTATAGCTAAGAAGAGCGTCGGTGGCGCAGGGGCCTAGCCCTTGACTTGCAATCTGCAGGTCCAGGTTCGAATCCCGCCATGTACCAATGTGTTTTTCGATTTTCGAATAGCATATGTACATTTACCCGACGTTCTTACGTTGAAGTAAAACATCGTGATGCAACCTGCACATATCTGTGAACAAATTCAAAGATGTGTGTGAAGTCAACCAACACGCACTGGGCCAGCGTGGTTGACTAAGGCCTAATCTCCCCTAACTTAGGGTAGGCTCCGAGCCCCTCGGTGGGGACGTATAGTGAGCTGATGATGATTATAGCTTCTATTATTATAGCTTTTAAACGCGACTTCTTCCGCGAATAATAAAAAAAATAGATTTCAGAGAGATCTATTGGGCCGTTCTAAAGATACCTGCAAATAAACATCATCCATTTAAATGTATAAATTATATTATAATCTTAAAGTAAGATATGACTTATCTCGCCGTAGTCGTAATATTTTTAAACCTCTTTTTCCTCTTATTATTTCGTAAAGAAGTACTTTTTAAAAATCGTCGTAACCAAATTGTAATTTATTGGCATTTGCCCGCGATTATTTCTACGCGGAATTAAAAAAATCTGAGTTAAAAATATAAAGCATATACCACCAGGCGATGTTGTAGCTTCCTAATAATGATTTTTTTTAATCGCTTTAGTAGTTTCGGACGCTATTCTTTGCAAACAATCAAATTATTTCTCTTCATAATGTTAGTATAGATTTTTTTTATATCTTCTTTGTCTTATCACGAGTAGCTTACATTGTTAAATTTCTTACAACGTACCTACCCTTACGTTTCTTTGACGTAAATGATGCGATAAATTTACACCGATACACGACCGCTACTGATTACCACCGATGAAGTCCTATTTTGGGGTGAGATGTGAAAGGCGACAACTTAGAATCTAAGCAATTGTTTTTAACAAAACGTTGCAAAATTCGAACACATTTAAAGTTTTGACAAAAATAACTGAATGCTCTAACGTACTGCAATACGTACGTTTTTGAAACATAATCTAATATTTAAGAAATGAACATTTATATCAATGTATCGGAGAAAAGCTTACTAATATTATAAATACTGTTTAAATGTTTAGATGGATGGATATTTGTTGGAAGGTGTGCTCCCGCCAACCTCTCGTCACACAGAGCGAATCACGGGAGGCACGCGAGTTACTTGCTAGCTTGGTAGCATAGAGGTAGAAGATAATCTGGAAGATCACAGTCTTCTTTCCTTTCAGATATGTTCTTCCAAACTATGTTTTCCACACTAAGTTATGCAACCACAACCCGCAACGCATTTGTGGTTTCTCTGGTGTTTCAGATTTCCATGGACATGGTTGATTACTTCGATGTTACGCTACTAGTTCCCCCTTCTGTTATAAAAAGGCCTCCTACTTTTTTTGTTTCGCGTGCAAGGAGTAGCGGGAATAAGCTAGTATGCCTATAAGTATATAACCCTTACTCTAGTAATGGTTAATTAATTTTGAAAATATTAATAAAAAAAATTAAAACTGCACACATCTGAGTGCATTGCACGGGCAAAACCTTACATCCGATTGACGAGAAGACGCAACTAATTTACGGAAAAGCGGAAATTACCGCGAAATAAAAATTGGTCGCCTTATCACTCACATTGCATATATATAGCGATACTATATAATACTGACATAACCGGTAGAAGCAAACCAGTCTTTCGTTTAGCGTCGTATTGGACGCACGCGCGCGCACATTTTGTACAGTTTTTAACATCGTGTTTGTTTTGTGAATATTTAACAGACATACGATAATAATAGACCTGGCAATTGCAGTTAACAGTGTGATATCATAAATAACATTTATACAATCGAAATAAAATAAAGATACGAAGGTAAGTTAATTTTAATATTAATCTTATTTATATTTTATAAAGAAAGTTTAGAAGGCTTGGATTTATGGATGGATGGATGTTGAAAGTGATCTCCAAAATGACTCAACAGATCTCGATGAAATTGTTAAGTTTTTTCTTTTAATTTCGCATGTACGAAGTCGCGACCAAAAGCTAGCTTATAAATAAAACAGTGATCAAAAAACAAGTTTACTGTCGAAAAAAAAAAGAATTATAGGACTATGTACATATTCGCGAAGTCATTTAAGCGCATGACTACCACTCACCAATGTCTTAGTGGTTACTAGTCCTCCGGTTATAATGTCGGTTTAATGTTCGGTTCCTTAATTCATTATACTTATGTAAAAATAAATCTTGGTCAGTATTAAAGCATTTATAATTATTTCATACGCTGTTAAATAATCAATTCTTATACTATTATATGAAACTAAATCTCTATTAAAGGTTTTCAGTGTTGGTATAATATTGAAATTCATCTATTATACAATAATAAATATCCTGTGTTATATTGGATATATATTACAAGACGTTTCTTAGTTAAAATTTACAGATTTCTGTTTGCAATGACGACGTATTAGTAATTATTTAGTATTTATGTCAAAAGACCTTTTTTTGTTATAGGTAATGTTTGTTATTAGCTTATTAACGTTTTATTAGCTTTTCCCTTTTTGTTAAAAACCGGCCATGACTCAATAACAAGTTTTACTTCGCAATTCTCCAGAACCGTACGCTCCTGTAACTCAATACAGGTTTTATTCCTTTTGTTAATGCGTACATTTGAGCAGACGAAACAAAATTAGTCTTTTATTTTTTTAGGTATCAGTTTGCGTAATACTTTATGAAAGTCATAATTGAATGACAATATATAGCCGTGAGCAAAAATAAAGGGTCGGTTAAGTAAGTTCGAATATCTCGGAAGATAAAGACGCTAGCTAACTGAAATAAATTGTGCATGATAGACAATTAAATATCCTAAAAATAAAATAAAATACCTATTGAATTATCTATCAAACACAATTTATTTCAGTTAGATAGCGTCTTTATCTTCCGAGATATTAGAACTTTCTTAAGCGACCCTTTATTTTTGCTCACGAGTGTACAATATCTCAAACGTACAAACATTTTTCTTTAATGTTTTTAGCCGAATAATTTATTTCATGGGATAGGATATTTTAGTTTAGCTTTTGAGTTTCTGTTGACCTTATTTTGTTAAATAACTTTTATATTAAAACATTTTAACTAAAACAATCGTAATATAAAATAAGATAGTATTCATCGATCAACTTGTAATAACCGATTTGATGAACGATCAATTCCCCTATGGTTTGTTTCAGTGCCCAGAATAGAATCACGACCACTTTTATTTCATACGAATTCGTAAAGCAGGGTTATGATGTCTATATTACTGTGGCTGTTTCAGTTTCCTTTTATAATAAATGTGTAATCTTGTTACAGATGAAATCGTCGGTAGCGTTACTTTTATTCGTCGTGGTGTTCTTCGTAGCAACAACCAGTGCTCGACCGAATTACAGTGAATCCGATCTTTCAACGTTTGATGATGAGAGAGAATTAGAGCACAGCTTAGCACTAAACACACAACACAGGCGAAAGCTAAGGAGGAGACATTCCAGACAGATATCTGACCGGTACGATTATTTATCGCCTTCGCATTACGATAATACGAGACGGATCATTGAACATCAATTAAACAAATTATCTGAACACTTTACAAATCCTCCCACATGGTCTACCGGTCCCGCATACGGTGGCTTTATACCCGTGCCTGTTTACATTCCTGTCCCTTTCTATCCACCTCCGGAATCATCATGTTCATGTAACAAGTCGAATAATGTACCTAACCTTGGCAACAGAATATCTGATAATGATGTAAATACGATTGATGAGGATGACGACGATAAAGGAAGGCCGATCTCATTCAAACCCGTGAACTCAAACAGACCTCAAGTCAGACCACCGCCGTCCGTGGAGCATGGCAGTGTTCAAGCTGGGGTAAGTTTTATAATATTATTCAATTAAAATTAATGTAAACTTGTTCCTAACTATTCTCAAAATAAGACGACCAAGAATATAATAGATGCATGACCTAGAGAGGTTGTCTTGTTTTTAAAATGGTACTAAAATATGCATTATTTTACTATTTCGTTTTAGTTTATTTCAACTCAAATCCTCTATTTTGTAAAGAAACGTCACCTAATTATCAATCAGTGATTTGTGAAAATTGTGAAAATTGAAACTATAAACATATGTGAAGTAATCACAAACACACAAACAGATAAACATTAAGCACAAACGCTATTTTCGCTAATATTTTATATTTACATAATTTAGGTATTGATTTGAAATAAACTTTATAGCCTAAAGAAAATGTATATAACTCTTTAATTTACTTTTTAACTACATCCTATATATCTCTAATTCACTATATATTTTTCTTTACAATAATACTTTCACTTTAGAGTCATTAATTATCATAGATGTGATACACTTTTCAATTTGTCTTCTTAATTATGCTTAAAAAGATGTTTTATTATTTCTTTTCTTCTGTGTACTAACATTATTTTCTTTCAGTACATTATTTTAGCATGATTACAAGTTTAAAACATATTTTAAAAATTATAACAATAACAATAAAGGTATGCATGACCTTAAAACAACATTGCCTAAAACTGTACAGGTATATTTTTGTCTTTTCTTTATTAATCACAATCTTATTATTGATGTTTATACGTTTTCTGCAACTTGGTGAGGTTTCCTATTTTCCTGGTCAGGCTATACATAACAACCCTTAACTTTGTAACTAATTGCACACAGACATTAATAAGTATTTTTCATCTTGCAGTTATCGCCAGTTACCACGACCACTGAGAAGCCTAGAAAGACACCGGGCGTTTGCGAAGCTGCCATCCTGATGTGCTGCAGATTCTCTACGGACGTACAAAAGGAATGCTTCCAACAATACGGCTGTACGAAAACTTATAACACAGGCATAGCTTGTTCCCCAAACACCATAGCACTCGTCATCAAACGCTTTAAGGATGCGTACGCGCCAAGGTGATTTCTTCTCGAAAAATAACCAGCAACCTTATAGTCACCTAACAGTATTTTAGGTTAAAATTTAGCTTATGTTGTTGAAGCGATTGTTACGATACAGTTATTTCGATGATCGATAACTAATAGAGTTAAATCAATTCAAGTCGACTACAAGAATTCAACAGCAGAGTAAATATTATTTGGTTTTTGGACGTACCGATTTAATCTTATTTATATGTGACCGTGCATTCACTGCCTAAGCATTTTGTTGCAAAATAACATTGTTATCTCAAGACAAAATAGGATGATAAATTGTCTT
>JAAOEG020043689.1:0-14594 GCA_011763625.2 Papilio bianor | reverse complement strand
GGCGCTGCAATCGTTAATTGCGCCGCCATCTTGGGCGGCCATTGTGATCTGTCATATTCAGCAATTTAGGTGTCTTTTTTTGACAGTGTCAGTCAACTATCAGTTTTCAAGTCACAATTTTGTGTACTTCCTCGCTTTTTTGTTGAGACGAAATTCTTGATTTTCTTCTCCGTTTGTGCTGTTGATATTATTCTTAGCATCGTACTAAGTCGAAAACGTGTTTCTGAAAAACATTTCACAAAGCGAAGTTTGACCATAACGGCCGAGAACTTCGGTACACCTATCTCTGTTAGTTTACTGCTGATGAAACAACTCACGGTGTGCTTCAGCAGGTAAGTCATTGCTGAAAGTATTATAGAGTACCATTAGAGCATTCAGTGATTAACAAATATTATCTAATCATATTTCATTTAATTTCAGACATGGCTTTGGTAAAGGTCTGATACAAAAGGCAGTTATTTTTTAGAAAACGCTCGCATAGCTAGCAGGATCCTGTTTCACCCTGAACCTGATCTGACCACTGGTTGCATGATTCATGGAGTCTCAGAAGCTGAGGAGTCCTTCATCCGGTATACTAACTTTCGTAAAAAGCATTTTATTCCAAATGCTTTTTGTATACTTTTTTTACTCGAAAATATCAATTAAGTTATGAAGTATAAAATATAAAAATAACATATACTACTTTTTTTTAATTTCCCTCCTTAAAAATGAAAACCTAACCTAATATTTTCTGTCGATAAAAACGACAGCACTAGTTATCGTTATCGATGTTCAAGGTTATGGCCAACACTATTTGGTGCTGTTATACTCTTTGAAAAAATAAATATATTTCTTATTTATTCTTTGGATTAGTTTTCTGCCTAACTTGGCGACGGCAGCGCCAAAACGGAACACTTAGAAACTCGGACAAATTAAGCTGTCGCATCTGTAGCTTGCTACATATCTGTAACCTGTGAAACAAACTGACAAATGACGTCAAATTTCTGTGTCCCTTACGGGTGTAACCAAATTGCTAGTCTAGTACATTCTTAGTCTAAGATTTGTCCCATTTACTCGGTTTGTTTAATTCACTAACCAGTACATTCAATCCTCTGTGGATTCAATCTAAATTACTATATAACATATATGTCACAAATATCGCTCGGCAACGGCTATGGAGTCGTAGAGCCACACACGTCCATTATTACATACTTCAAATTCACTGCATTGGCTTGTAAATGAAAACCGGCGGTCACACAGACAACATAGAATTACTTTTATATAATTACACTATAGATTATTTAAAAAAAACTAAAAACTAAAGTTTTAACTCGTCATGAGAGAATAGGTAATAAGAGTTTTAAATGTTTTGACGGTGGTACATTAAAAAAACAATTTGTCAAATGATTTTACTGTTTTGACAAGTTATTTTCTGACTTAAAAATATTTATGATTATAAAATGATAAATTGCATAAAGTGATATATTACGCATTAATATGTTCATAAAGAGGTGCGTAATGTGATGAGACCGGAGGAGGCGCTAGCCGGCCTGCTGATCGCGTGCTGGGGATGGCGCATCTGGAGCTTGTTCTACACCAGCTACTCCATCGCTGACACCCTCACCTTCAAGTCATCCAGTGTCACGCCGAGGGTTGTCATCACCGGCACTCTCATTGCCATCTCCCTCTTCTTCGATGTGGTTCCGGCGTCAGAGTTCCCACTCCTCAGCCTGATAAACAATGTGCTCAGTATACCTTCAGAGATGTATACATTATATTTTGCTCACGCCTACGTGGGTCCGGCCCTCAATAGTCGAAGGTTTACAGCTGTGTTGTACATCTTGACATTCATATCTGTAATCAGCACCTTGTATTCCATATACGTAGATCTTGAGAAATTACAATAGTGTCAACAGTTTTTGCCTTCCGTTGTGAGAGGAAACCGCATCATAATAGAATATTGGGAAACTAAACATATTTACTTGTGTTTAATAACAATTTTATTTGGAATCTTTTCTTTACATACTAGTCGCCACACAGTTGGAAACTGTTTCCTCGCTATCTTCAAAATTCGCATCGAAAATTCTAGTCGGATGTACCAATGGAATTGTTTCTACTAGAATCATCTTGTCAAATCGGGACTTTGTAACTCCACTTTTATGAAAGTAAATTTTATAAACATTTTCGCTGCACTGTTCTCTCTGTATGTATGTAGGGTTAGAACATTAAATAAAGTCACCTTTCACACATACATTATCGAGATCATAAGTAATTTAGTAAAGTAGTAATTTTAGGTGAAAATAAAACAAATATTTCCATTTCAGTTACAACATTTATTTATACAAAGATCTTTTGCAATTCAATACATTCTTTATAAATTAACAATTTCTAACATTTTTATTCAATGAAACGATTAAGTAAAGAAGCTCACTTAATTACAATTTTTTAATCAAATATCAAAATCCATTATAACTTGACATTTGAATACTCTTAAAAACTAAAACATGCATAGGATTTTAATTTTACATTTATCAACAAAACTAGCGACAAACATTTCAACATTCCACTTGGAAATGTGTTTATTTTTAATTATAAAATTAATAAATAAGGAATAGAAAAAAAACAGAATTCTTTGGTTTCGTTTCCATTGACATATTGATGAAAGGATAGCTCGAAAGTAATGATAGATCCATCACAATGTACTCGTAAGGATAGCTTATAAATTAGATGAGTGGTGATTAAATATTAATGAAAAACGTTCAGGTCCCTAATGTACCTAACCGTGGTGTACTCGGTTACGCATCTATAGTACTTTGACTGAAATATATGTTGAGGTTGGCCAATGTGGCCAGTGTGACCAGTGTGGCCAATGTGGCCAATGTGGCCAATGTTGCCAGTGTTGCCAATGTGGCCGAGGACTAGCGATGCAACAAAGAACTCTAGAGCGTACAAGTACGACGGCTAACAATGGGCAACAGTGAACTCACAACTGACTGGCAGACAGCTTGCCCACCGCAAACTATACCAGCCAGTTATTTATCTAGTTTTGATCCATCGCAGAAAATAATTAACAGAGTATGGCTGCCATATTTTTTTACTTGTTCAGTTGTATTGTGGCAAAGGGAAATTATATTGTAAAATAAGTACACCTAATAATAGATAGAAGTGTTATAGAAAATAGAATACGAGAAGTAATGTTATGAGAAAAATAAAAATAAAATATAAAATCTTTGCATTAAAATGAAATATCGTTATGGCCACCGTGTTGTATTTAGAGCTTCCTCTGCTAAATCACTTTGGGCGTTGGATCCAAACTAAGTAGTATATCCACTGGGAGCGTCCTCCAATAAAACCATTGATATGTTACCATGCCAATGCCAATATGTGGTCCACGAGTAACAACATTAAACTTAAACATGCAATTAAAACATATCATAAAAACATAAAATAACTTACAAGCAAAACAATCTATTAATTAAAAAATATTATTATAACAATTAATTTAAAATACTAATAGAAATAATAACAGCTGCGTTCTTAGTTCTTCGTGAGGGTGCGGGGGTGGTATGTGCACGTGAGGGGCGCCGACAGGGACACTGAATTTGGCCTCAGACTCTCTGGATCACATAAGTAATACAAAGTCTTTACTTAGTCCTAAATAAAAAAGATATATATATATATATATATATATATATATATCCTTTGTATTTTGTTATATATTTATATATAAATAAATATATACGTAAGTAACACGTTCCATTCACATAAATTTTAGTATAAACCTTAGTATATTTGCATTCCAACAAGTTACCTTTACTTATACAGATAAAAACAATTAAACATGTAAATTTTAACTAAAGTAAATATAATAATAAATAAACAAACACAACATGCGTTTAAAATATCTATAAATAATACTGATTAAGATTAATATGTATATATATTCTGAATGTCTCTGTCTTCTAATAAAACTAAAGGAATTTTCCAGTCCTAATATTGGTACGAAATTAAACAGAATAACAAAAGAATTGTGTAAGTAATATCAGTTTTACCTTAATGTTACATACATATAAGTATATGCATACAAAGCCGTAAAAGGCTTCGATAAATTATACATTAAAAGTAAATTTTTAATGTAAATAAACGCACATTTGCAAAAAATAGAATCTCATCACACCTTCATAATGAATACAGTGAAGGGCTAAGTATGTTCACGTCAAAGCATCTCACCGCACGACGTGTGCGACTCGCCGGCGCCGCATCGTCGTCGCGGCTCCGCCTCATTCTAAGACTGTTCCTATACAAAGCTATGCATGCCACTTTAGCATTAGTATAATAAAACAAAGTGGCGTTACCTCGTGTATCGAACGACCGAATGATACTAACAAAACTCGTATACATATCTGATTTTGTAATATGTTTTCTTATATAATATATAATTTGATATCCATTGTTAAATATTCTAAGTTATCTTGCTTGAAGATAAAGTTTTACTAAGGATAATCAAGCGAAAACATCAAGATCATGTGTTTTTAAAGAAATAATTAGCTTATCGCTATGTCATTTAGTGAAATAGGAAAGCGTACACATAATCAATAATAACGTTAATTTCAACGTCATTATTCTCGTAAAATAGATCGGAGGATACATTTTTATCTCCTCTACTATGTTACTTAATACTAAGTAAACCCGTCATTTTATATACTCATATATATGTATAAATAGATACATAGCTTCGGTTAAACACATGTTTTACGATAAATATTAAATAAAAAGTGTTAGTTATTAACTACGCAAGTATATTAATACAGGACGTCTGGTTGTTCCCGTTGTGCTAAAAATAAAAAATAATACATGTTAATTGTGACCACATCCAAGAATTAACATTTTTATTAATGCCCACAACCCTATTTAAAAAAAAAATACAACATAGGCTTGTTCGCATCAGGATTTTTTTAGTCGACTACCGTCTAATTGAATGAGTAACATTGTCCGAACAACAAACATTTTGTCGAGTAGATTGGCTTAGATTAGTGGCCATGTACTTTGTTTCCGTTTATCGGCGAGTATTGCTACCAACCACTACTACCTACCTACTTCTTCAACTGCTAAACCAGCCCGAACCCGTCATTTTAGTAGAGTTGACTAGTAAAGGTTGATGTTAAACTTGACTTATTTGTGTACTGTACTGGGAGAGGGCGAACAATTTTTGAACATTATATAGTATTTTAGCTACTAATGTACTAATATGCTCGACTAAAACACTGGTGCGAACAAGGGGCGAGACGAGGGGTGGCGAACCTTTACATATCAACGTACTATTAATCTAAAGAATTGTTTCATATAGTCATACACGTGTCGTTTAACAATTTTGATTTAGTGATGAATATAAACATTTCCTGTATTCCTGCCTCGTAGCTACTTCACACTTATTTTGAACAGAATTTTGTAATCTGTGACGTCTAAAAATATAATGTTGTCTACTAACAATGAGCCGCGCGCTATCGTTCGGCTAGGTTCGCCATCCCTGCACTGTGCAATGCTATGTTAAAATATATGTAATAACTACTACTCACAGAAGAATATTAAACGCTTGAGTCTTCCAGGATAGGCCAAGTGCTCAACGGCTGGAACAAATGACGATCAATAATTTACAGTTTTACGATTTGCTATTTATTTAAGTTTTTATCTACATTAGACATTATCATTTTATAAGCCGAAAGTATATTTTATAATGAATATCCGCTATTGCAGCACTCACTATATTTTACAATAGTTATTCATGGTTCGTATAATATTCGTCGGTCACCCATAACCTTTTAAAAGACAGAATTATACATAAAAAAATACTTACACTCCTCTCTGTACATGGACTGTGTCTGTGCCAGAAGATTGTAAAAATGCGGCTCGTCGCGCGGGCGAAGCTGCTTGCAAAGGCGACTGTTGAAGCCAGTTTCCGTATTCCACGCATGTGCCCCTGCCGCGAAATCATCCGCAAAATACCACGCCTTGTACTCAAAATAAAGTTCGTTCCTGACATTAAACATACATACATATATACAACCTCATTATAGGCAGCGGTATACACTACAGCAATGTTTTAATTAGCAGTACATTACACTTATATTATTTAATTATACTTACGTTCTCGGATAATAAATGTCATCAGTCAAGTTGGGAAGCGATATAGACCCTGGCTTGTTATATTTGGGATGTCCATAATAAGTAAATGTGTCTAAACACTGCTTCTGGTGTTTCATCGTATCCTCCAGTTCCCTAGGAAGAGTCACTGCAAATTCGGGGAAGTAAACAAGTCGTCGAACGCTATCAGTCTCGCTGCCCTCAATCCTAAGCAACACAACAAACATATATTTTACTTACAACTACATGTAATACGTCTTACCTTTTATTTGACTTTTGATAAAAAAATACGATCCTAACATTTGCTGTTTAATTAAACATGTATTTGAACTGTTGGCCGCCGATCGACCGACCGACCGACCGACCGACATCATGAACATAAAAGTATTATTTTGTTCATTGGTCTTTAACGGATTATTCAAGACTACGCGTAATAATGTTTTATTTCAGACAGATGTAAGAAGTCCTAGTCGAACTAGCTAAAATTTGTTTGAAATAAGTATTTTTAAAGGCAAAGCCCTTATGGGCCTTGCCTTGATTTCAAATATTTTGGTGTAGGGTTTGTGAGAGACACATGTTAACCTATGTCACGTCACGGCCGTCATTATACAATGTAATTGTAATAACTTAGGTTACATCAACAGCATCATAAGTAATTAAACTTAAAACTTAAGAGTTTCGAAACGCAACAATAAACAATTTAAAATGACCTTTCTCTAGGTTCGCCGACTCTCCCAGACGAAGTTGACGGTGCGATTTCGTATTTCCTCGCCTCCTCAGCGATCAATTTCTCAATTCTTTGCGGCAACGAAAGGATGGTGTCCGGCACTTGAACCTTCCTAATGTCGTCGGCGGAGTACGCTGGTTGTAGCCTGTTTGTTACTCTCTATTAGCTCCTAACATTTATGTACCTACTATTTTTGGCAAATCTATTGTTAATTTTCGCTCTTAACTCTTCCAGCTTACATTCTTCTTATCATCTTTATGATATTTACGAGACAACCGTTAATGTGACACAACGAACTTTTACTACATTGTACCAACTTCAGTCTTTGTATCACAAAAATATTGTTTTCAACACATACGAGTACAGTACGAAAAGTACACTCTTGTAACATGATTTCAACATTGAAAACTTATTCCCACCGGGTCGGATAACTTTGTTGGTCTATATAACTTGTATTATGTAGTTAGGAAATTGTCCAATATTAGCTTTTCCCTACTGAGTATAGGATAATGGTTATCTCTAGGTACAACGAAAACCGAGTCACCTAGAGTGGAATAATGATATGTATTTATTGTTGAAATTATTTGAACTTACTGATTGGGCGATGGTGGTGGGTCCTGGTGGTGTATCACAGTGGGGAGGTGTCTGCGCGCGTGGCCGGGCACGGACCGGGAGGCTTGCTCACTGCTGCATGCGGCCTTAATATCTCGCAGTCTTTGCTTGCTAACATAACGATCGTTTCTAATGCAACGAAAATATATATATTTATATAGTTGTGTATGTACATATATATATATATATCACTACATAGTATAAAACAAAGTCGCTTTCCCTGTCTGTATGTCCTCTTGACTGCTTAAATCTTTAAAACCACGCAACCGATATTGATTTTTAACAGATAGAGTGATTGAAAAGGAAGGTTTATATGTACAATCACATCCATTAAATAGTGGAGAAAAACTGTTATTTTTGAGGTTTCTAACGTGATGTCGTAAATAATTACATTTTTTCCGCTTACGTTGCAATGAACGCAGGCTGAACCCTACGAGATTTATCAGATTTATACCCGTGCGAAGCCGGAGCAGGCCGCTAGTATATATAGATATAAATATATATATTTATAATGTAAATATAATTTTATATCTATATAATGTATACAAAGGGGAAGATGTTATAAATGATGGATGGAGCCGGAGGAGAAGGCTAGCTGACATGTTACCTATAGACTTTGGGGCGCGGCAAACGGATCGGCACCCGGGCGATGCTGCCCCGCACTAATGTCGGTATGGGACTCTCCGGTGTCGGCGCGGCTTCCACCTAAAAACCTCTCAACATATACTTAACACAATCAACATAACATTGTGTATATTGACGTTGAAATAATAAGTTAAAACATCTATAAAGTAATTGCGGTTGTAAGATGTTCCGTCAGAAAATAAACTTATTCAAATGCAGTACACCTTAATAATTTTCATTAAAAAACTTGCAACACTCCATGTACTATACGCAATGAAACAGCATTTATCTAACAGTTGGTACGTTCATAATGTAACTCATCATTACAAAATATCTATGTGTTTTCTTATGCTTAAAAAAGGAAAGATAAGGTTTAAAACTTACGTCGATGTTGTTAACATTGGGTTCCCTCCGCTGGACCGAGTGCCATATGAGTAGGATACAATTGATGATGACGAACACTATGCACTTGGAGATGATAAAAGACATGACAGTGGCCACAGTCGACGTCTGCAGGAGTACATTACCTGTGCCAAACGCATCTGCTCCTATGTACGATAGTAGGTCCGGTAGCGTCTGCGAATATACTTAGTGCTATATTATAGTATCGATTTGAATATACGGACACTGCTGCAGCAATCATAAGTAAAATAAGATCAGAACTAACCTTAGTGGCGAAAGAATCATTCAGATATATTAAGAGACCTGAAAAGTCTAGCAAGCATACTGCGAGAGTGACTACCGCCCATGGTATCATCGAGAAGTTTCCTACGACACAAACACGCATATTCATTAGTACATCACTAGATAAAACACAAAACGCCCAATTATTCTGAACTTGACTTGTCACTGCAAATTATTCAACAAATGTGTTATGTTTTATCAAAGTAAACTGTGACACTAACATTACAATTAGTACTTACTAAACATTAGCTCGTTTGAGATTAGCCAAAAAAGAGCTAAAACAAAGTTAGCCCAATTGAAGTATAATGTCCGGTAATATGTAAACGGTGCCTGTTGTATCCGCACAAACGCCTGCTTGGGCATACCATCTACCAGTTCTCCGATGTTTATTCTTTGGCCACACAGCCCCGGGTCTGCAAGACAGACTTCACTTGTACAGTCGTCAAATGTCACACATGTAGCGTGTTTAATTGCTCTTTTGAAGGTGATAGTTTTGTGTACGATCACGCGAATTAGCAAAGTATTTAGTAAATAGAATGACTAAATTGCTCCACTCCTACCTTGTAGAAATGACACAAAAACATAATTTAAGTAACAATTTACGTCATAAAAAATTATTAAAGATTTAAATAAAATATTTTAGAGCTCGTTTACTTACCGTGAAGATACATAATTTTTATGCCCATACCAATTACAGAGTTTCGAAAGAAGTCTACGTGACAATACGTGTTTAAAATAAAAAACACCGCATACATCAGTAGCAGGACTGCTTGTACCTGGAAATCGGATAAGTATGTGTTACTATCACAAATACATTTAGGAAATAATTACAGAAGGAAGGGTACAGGATACGAGAGAGTGCATGGTGGTTGGGGTTTCGGGGTAAGAAACGTTAAAGGTGAGTATTTAGTGGACGCCGCTATTGCATATGATTTAGCCATTTTAAACACATTTATCCAAAAGAAAAATGACCATTTAATAACTTATAAAGGTCCTTACCGGGACAAGTTTAAGTTAAAGTTCAAGGACAGTCAGAAACGGTAAAGTTATACCAGGCGAGGATTTAACAAGTCAGAATTCAAAATTCAAAAAATAAGAATTAAAAAGTCCCAGTAAGATTAAATGGAGTATGCTACAGAATCATGAATGTGCAAAGGAGTTTTGTAAGCAAGTTGTGGACAAAATGGTAGAAATGAAAGATATGACTGCAATGTCAGTAAATGATAGCTGGAATCAAATGGCCGGTTGTATTAGAGGGGTGGCGAAATGTGTGCTAGGGGAGTCAAAAGGTAAAGGGAAAATTGATAGAGAAACTTGGTGGTGGAATACAGAAGTAAGAGAGGCTTTGAATGAAAAGAAGAAGGCATTTAAGGAATGGCAAAGCGTGGATGATAATGATAATGATTTGAAAGAGTGTAAAAGAGAGATATATAAGGGGGTGGCGCTAAAAAAGTTATTGCAACAGCTAAAGCACAGGTACAGGATAAATTTACGAATCTCTGAATAGCCTGCCTGGGCAAAAAAACCTGTTCAGGATAGCGAAAGAGAGAGATAGGAATGCAAGGGATATATATAATACCATGTCAAATGTATGAAAGATGAGGAAGAAAAGGTACTAACGTATGATGTTGATATTATACAACGGTGGAAGGAACATTTTGAAAACTTGATGAATGAAGAGAATGTTTGGAGTGGAGTGTTGGAAAATGTACCGGTTAATGTTGGTATGGTGAAAGTGAATAGTGTGAATGAGGTAAAAAAAGCCGAACAAGGTTTGAAGAACGGAAAAGCTGTTGGACCGGATGGAATATCAGTGGAAGTTGCTGAAGTCGGATGGATGAGTGTGGCTTACGCTATTCTTCAACAAGGTGTTACAGGACGAGGAGATCCTGAATGAGTGGTGTGTTAGTTCGCTGGTGCCAATTTTTAAAAATCATGGTAGTGTTCAGACCTGTAACAACTATAGGGGAATAAAGCTCATGTCACACACTATGAAAGCTTGGGAAAGAGTAGTGGACGGAAGGATCAGAGAGCAGAGTGAGATAACTCGGAACCAATTTGGTTTTACACCGGGACGGGGGACTACGGATGCTATCTTCGCTATTCGCCAACTTTGCAAAACATATAGGCGTGTGCATAAAAACCTGCACATGGTGTTCGTAGATCTCGAAAAAGCTTATGACAGGTTGCTGAGGGAAGTTTTGTGGTGGTCTTTGAAAGTGAAAGGAGTGCCAGGAAAATACCTTCAGCTTATTCGAGCTATGTATTCTATAGCTAGTACACACGTCCGGACAGCTAGTGGCGATAGTGTTAGCTTCGGCGTCTCGGTGGGTTTACACCAGGGATCAGTTTTGAGCCCATACCTCTTCCTCCTGGTAATGGATGCGCTGACATTAGACATACAGGAGGAAGCACCCTGGTGTATGCTTCATGCCGATGGCATCTGCCATGCCGTGCTGGTCGGAGAGGACGGATGCGAGGTTCAGAGGAAGTTGGGAGATTGGCTTCATAAATTGCAAAGAGCTGGTCTTAAAATCAGCAGGACCAAAACATAACATTTATTTTGTGATTTTGGCGGTCCGGCCAGCTTTTCTCCAATCGCCTTAAATGGTGTGACTCAACCAACTTTCTCTGAATTCAAGTATCTGGGTTCACTCGTCCAGTGTGGCGGTGGCATTGACCGGGACGTGAAAAGCCAAATAAATGCAGGTTGGATGAAACGGAGACAGGTCACCGGTGTGACATGTGATCGAAGAATGCCATTGTAGCTTAAGGGTCAGATCTACAAGTCGATCGTGAGACCTGTCGTAATGTATGGCTCTGAATGTGATCTGAACCACCAAAGTTTTGCATGTGGCTGAGATGCGTATGTTAAGATAGGTATGTGGTGTGACAAGAAAGGATAGGTTGAAGAATGTGTATATTATGGGGTAGTTTGAAAATAGCACCAATTACAGAGAAATTGAGAAGCAAAAGATTAGCGTGGTATGGACATATTATACGGAGAGATGACGATCACATAATTAAGAAGGTAATGAGATAATTAATCGTTAAAAGGTCATTGAGAGTTTGTAAAAGAAAGAAATTCATTTATTTAAAAAAAAGGTGTTCATTCGGCAATTGCTACGGTGGATACCACAACGCCGGTTTTCAATAAACCCTAAATTAGAAGAACACGTCAGTTACAGAAAAGGAAACAAAAACAATAACAAGTATATAAAATGACACTCAGTCACACATTTGACTTAGACTAAAACAATAAGTAGTAGAATTAAAATTAAAACTATAATAAAAAACGAATAAAAGATTCAATGTGCAGATGAATTGAGTACCTCCTTCTATTGGAAGTCGGTCAAAAAATGTTTGCTAAACCAATTGGGTAAAGACTCACAGTTGGCACTAAGAATCCTTGACTATAAATATGACTATGACATATTTAATCCTATAAAGAATTTACCTGTTGTTAAGTTTCCTAAGATACTCTGGTTTATAATTAATTTATAGTATATATAGTTTTAGTGATGTGTGTTATCATTTAAAACGAAATTTATTTTCAATTCAGTGTTACACTGTGCAGAGTCGACATGGGAAACATCAACAACTCGAGAGATTCGCATTTGCTTGTTTAGAAATTTAATAATTAATAATTAAATAATTATATAATATTATAAATTATTTTTTTCTTTGAAATATATATAACATAAAGGAACACTGTCACAGGTAAAAATATTTAAATATACATTCGCAAAGCGTCGTTTTGTAAATGTCCAAGTAAGTACATACAGATTACACAGATCACAAGAAATGAATTATCAGCTCTAATTAATATCAGCTAATTAACGAGTTCTTGTTATATTTTTTTTTATCCTGTAAAATATTGCTCATATAATTTGTGTCGCGTATAGTGATACAAGTAAATGTACTGACACACAAGTTTATACATACATAATATATACATATATTAGACGTGTTCTCTAACATCTTTTTAAGAGAATTAAATAAATTCCTTCGTGTTCCCACCGCATATAATTACATATCTTGTTTTTTGTTTTAAAAAGTACATTCACGTATCCATACTGACATTACTTTAACTAATCTTTCAAATTAAGTATATGTATTTATAGTGAGAAGTTTGTACGATTTCCTTTAAGCATTTCAGGGGATCCAGTGAAACAGATTATTGTATTGACTTTGACGATGCAACGCAATCCCGTAATCTGATTTCGTTAAGTTGAACGGATACGACCGAGTAAACTGTGAGCAGCTCAACTAAATTATAACGTGAATTATATGTTATTTAATTAATAATTAATGCGAAACAGAGATTTTTAGGAAAGTTTAAGTTTTTCAAAACGATGTCGATGTCTATAATAAACTAGGCATTGTTTCATAGGTATTGAAATACCGAATAGTTACCTTCAACTACTCCTGTTTCATTATTATTGGTATTTAATACTTCTTTCTAATGAAAAGGAAAAAACTCACATTTGATGCATTGTAATCTAAAATATAGGCAATGAGCAATTAAATTACAAAATATAAAATTATACTAAAAGCTAAGAGTTTCTCCGCTTTATTATCTGTTGTTTGTCGTCATAGGTCGGCTTGACGTCTGTCATAGGAACCGCGTTACAACATCAGCAGTTGTAGCTTTTTGTTGTGCGCGTACAGAAAAAACAAAAGTAATAATGTCTGATGTATTGAATGAAATAATGAATCGATTGATACAGATGCACTTGCAGTCAAATCGAAAGTGGTTAATACACGTGTTAGTCATTAATACAAAAAAACACATCGCTAGGGACGTGTGAGACTTGGCAAATAAAATATCGGAGTTAGTGTCTTGCATTAATTTGGAGTAATTGAACACTTATGTGCGTAGACAGAGCTGGCGTAAGAATTCAGCTAGACATCACTACAAATGATAAGGTTTCGTAACGTAATATGTGAGAGTATGTGACAGTTTGGTGGCACTACCGATTAGATAGCTATCCGAATCAAGATGTGCGAAAGTATCATGACTACATGACGTCACAGAACCACTCATTTATGTGTAAAGTGGCTGAACTATATAACTTTGGCTGCGACTTCATTGGCGCAGAGTTAAAAAAAAAAGGTAAAAACTATTTCATGTGTAACTCGAGACTGTGTTATAAATAGGTCGAAAATTTCAATAAAATCTTTTGATCTATTGCGGAGTAAAGTATGTGAATCAAACATACCCCCCTATAACCGTATACACATTTCCGGGAACATAGGTAGCCAATGCATAGAGCATTACACACCAGAATGTGTGCTGTACCTATACCAAGTAACAACATACATCCGAATATTGTATTTACATTATAAGTAAAATTTAAATATTGTCATTATAGACACAACTTCTTAGAGCTCTAGTTAGGTGCACAAAAACAAAAAAGAATTCTCAAAGTATCTTTACTTTTTGAAATTTTGTGGGAATAAAACCTTTATATCAATCGGCTTGGGCTTTAATTATTAGAGGACAGAGGAACCGTTCTTATATTATTGTATTTTGCCTTAATCCAATAAAAATAATTGATAATTAAGCTTTAACCTGGACAAGGGTCTTGTATTTACAGTGTTCATATCAACAGAGACTTTATTGTAATATGCCCCCTTGAGGTGCATACTACTCAATAACAGTGTGGACACATCAAGATCACATTGTTATGTTTATTGGTAATGGTTATAAAATGTATGACTTCCTGACAATTGCCTGGCCCAGTTTTAAAACAATTAAAAAGAGTAACAACAAAAACTGAAACAATTTGCTAATTAAGTAATATTTACAAAAAAGGGATTCTAT
>JAAOEG020042697.1:0-14640 GCA_011763625.2 Papilio bianor | reverse complement strand
GTACATACAATCCTGAATTTTCAACCCTCTACGATAATAATATACATAGCAAAACAACGTTTGCCGGGTCAGCTAGTCAGTACATAAATACTCAAATATGAAGCTAAATATTGCACCATTTTAATAGAAATTGGGAGAAAATATGACGTTTAATTTGACACAGTTAAAGTTTCCCAATCCCGTAATTATAACGAAGTAACGGCCCGAGCCGAGGTTCCCAAGGGAGCCCTCGAGCTTAGTTACTCTTAAACGAGGTTCTGGCTAAGCGCCATCTGCGCTCCGTCACCTCAAGCCCGATGAAGCTTTAAATGCCTCTTCAAGGCAAACAGTGACTATCCAGTCACAAAAAATCAGTTAAATTTCATATGAAGAAGCTTTTTTTGAAAAAAAAAATGGTTTAATTTGGCGACCACTAGTAATGAAAAAACAAATTGATATCTACTTATAATATTTAAAAAGTTAAGCCTCGTACTTGGGTTCTTATTAAAAAAATAATACTTGAAAATAAATTATATGTTTGGTTTTAAATAATAGTGATTAACTATTTCAGGTATTAGATTTCGTAGCCAAAACTCTTGATGAAAGGCGAGCCGTATTAGCTTCTGCAGTATTACCACCTGGATACGACAAACCCGTACCCGTAAGTTACCATCATCATATATGTATGCATTTGCTAAGGATTAAATCTAATAAATTAACTACAACCGTGAGCAAAAATAAAATCTCGGTTAAGAGAGAAAGTTAAGAAAGTTTGAATATCTCGGAAGATGAAGACGCTAGTAGACAAGTGGTTGGCTACGCATCTACATTTGCTGATGTCTATAGGCAGCGGTTGCTTCGCTATTTCGGCGAATACACGTTGTAGCTGAAAAGCTAACTATAATATAAGGTGGCTAACAAGCCACCTTATATTATAACCAAATAAGCGACGGTTTCTTTTCAAACTTTCATGTTTAATTTTAAATTTTATGTCGTAGTCCTATTTTTCTTGTTAGGAAGGGACGGGAACTAGCTAACTGAAATAAATTAAAGTTAAAGTACTAAAATCTAAATAAAATTAAAATTTAATGAAAAATTTACGTAAGATATCCTTTTTCCTTTAAGTTTATCTTTTTCAATGAAATATAAATGAATTAATTTTTTTTTTCATTTTGAGGATATTTAATTGTTTATCATATTTGTTCATTTCAGTTAGCTAGCTTCTTAATCTTCCGAGATATTGAAGCTTTCTTAATCGACCTTATTACCGACCATTTATTTTTGCTCACACTTACTTGAATGAACTACATACATACACTTGAATGAACAAATACACTTATTTGAATGCCTAGTCTTTAGAATAGTCATTTTAGTTGGATTTTCATACTTTGTATATAATTATTTTAGCAAGTTCATAAATGTCCGTCAAATAGTCTAACAATGTAATTTCTAGTCAATTATTATTTTGTTTTATCCATTTAAGCTATTACAATTAAGTTAAAAGTATATTGTATAATCTACTACATTTTGTGTAAATTATTTACTTTTCTGTGTGATACAAAATAAATGATTGTTAAAAGCTCTGGCAACCACGCTATTGGTTGTACAAATAAAAAAAACATAAACCTAAAACAACAAATCAAATGACATCTTATTGCACAAATAAATACGAAAAACCAATCGATTTCGGATTTTTTTATCGCAGAAACCATCCCCAGTGTATTCGGTTTCTATCAATGTTTCGTCATAAGAGTAAGGCGATAAACGCAATTTAATAATTTTACTTAATATTGTATTTCTATTAATATTATTTATAGATGGGCTTCGATGACCACCTGGGTGTACCGCTGCTCTTTTATCCACTTCTTTGTTAAAAAATATTTGGATTACAGATATAAAACAATATTAAAAATTATCTAATTTAATGTAAAGAAAAGTGCACTTTATTAAAATTAAGTGAAATTGGTTTAATATTTCAGTTTCCCGCTGACAAAGAAATTGACGATGTGCACATATCTGTGACAGGTTTGAGACCGAAAATTAAAGTAATTAAACCAGACGGAGAGACCGCTAATACTACTGATATCTTCAAGAATGATAGGACTCTGGTAGGATTATTAGTTTGTTAGATAATAAACCTTCTTTCTCCTCACACTACGCCACAGTTTGTCGTACGCTCCATACATCTTTATCAGACCTATGTCAATCAAGTCAATCTGAATTCACTGCCTTCTTACGTACATTTATTCTATTTCACACAATTCATCCACTTTTCATCATCACCATCATCATCGGCTCACCTAGTGTTTTAAGTTTTTAAGTTCCCTAAATAAAAGTAAATGTTAGGTGGAGCAATAACTGTTTTATGCAGTTTTGAAGCTGATTGGTTGATTATTGGTCAGCCATTTGGTAGATTTTTTTTAAATTTCGAAATCAGAACTATGAAAAAAATAACTTTGAGTCTCTTCATTGTTTTCATCTACCCAAAGGAAAAGAAATAATTATTAATTCGATAAAGTTGAACTTTTTTATTGATGTTTGTGATTATTGGTTTAAAAATATATGGATATGCGGCTTGAAATTGCCGCCCAAACTGTAGCACTTCTGTAGGCATAGCCAAAGAAATGTGAGTGCACAAAAAAAATCATACCAAAGGATTGACCAATAAATCAGCTTCAAAAATGCATAAAAAGTTATTGCTCCACCTAAATAAAAATAAATGTTATTTTTATTTAGGGACCGTCAAAACTTAAAACACTAGGTGGGCTAATAGATGTTTCTGACACTATTTATCCATATTATTGTCCCCTTCATATCAATTTTATGTTTCTCTTTAAATGATACTAAACTTTACTATGCATTATGTCCAACTTGTCTACAGTCGGCTTCATAGGATCTACAGCCGCATAGATATTTAATAATGTTAATAAATTTTTAAGGTAGTGGGAGTAGAGAAATTAGGCTCAGGTAATCATACGGCCGAAGTTGGCAGTGAGACAAAAACGAGCGTTGTTATTACTGGAGTCACTTCTATCAACTTCCAACATGGTTTTACTGGTTTCAAACCAAAATCAATTAAATCCACCGTAACCAGGCCTATTCTAGGTAATTATAGGCTAGTTGCCAATTTTTTCATATGCGTGTGCAAGTTTTCTAGCAGGTGCTGTGCTTGGTACACACAAATAAAATCGGTAACTGTAATGATGACATAAAGTCTGTAATATTAACATAAATCAATTTTAACATAAAACTAATAATTTAAATAGTACTGATGCAAATTTTACAATATAAATAATGCTTTCAATACGTTTTAGGTAAACCGTCGTTTTTGGCAATAGAATTGTCAAGTAAAGCCAAAGATGTTAAGCTGAATGAAGTTGAACTATTAGATCTTGATGATAACGTTATATCTGTACGACCGTTAAAAGAAGTCGGTAAAGATTTTTATGTGGCTGAAGAAGAACTGCCCCCAACTCCGATTTTCAGAATAGCGGTGGGTAAAAATTAGAATACTTTAGTGTCAAGGCAACCTCCGATTCCGGCAATAATAACGAAATACGAGCCGAAGTTCCTGAGGAGCCCTCGAGTTTAGTTACTATTAAACGAGGTTTAGGCTAAGCGCCATCTGCACTCGGCCACCTCAAGCCCGGTGAAGCTGTAAATGCCAAGGCAAACAGTGACTATCCAGTCACAAAAAAACGGTGTCAATGATGAATTCAATTTAAACTTGTATGTAATTTAGGTGAAAGGATACAATACAAAGACGAAAGAACCAATAAGACGATTATCGCCTACTCCCATTGAACCACAAACGCCATCAACCGGTAAGATATTTAGAACTGGTAGTTATATGAAAATTAGTTTATTTGAATCACGAAATTTAATATTAATATGTTTAAAAATCTTAGAGGATACAGCAGAAAACAGAAAACCAACCGTAACTTTAATTGGAGATTCTGCAACAGAAGTAACATATGGAGAGCCATTGCAACTACAATGTAAAATCAATGCGTATCCTGCCCCGAAAGTACAATGGGTAGATGAAAAGTCTGGATTGACAGTTTCAGAAAAGGTAAAATATGTTTTTACTAGACTCATTAAAATTGAAAATTGACACCTTGCTTTCAATCGATTTTCTAAGGTGTTGCACTGACGAACTACAACCATAACCTACGTCTTCACAGTGGTTAAACTTCATCAGCAGCTCACTATACATCCCCACTGAATGGCTCGGAGCCTGCTCAAGTTAAGGGTGACAAGGCCATAGTGAACCACGATAGCCCAATGTGGGTTGATTGACTTCACACATATCTTTGAATTTCTTCTCTGATATGAGCAGGTTGCATCACGATGTTTTCCTTCACCGTAAGAAAGTCTGATAAATGTACATATGAAATTCGAAAAACGAAAAACACATTGCTACCTGACGGTATTCGAGCCCAGGGCCTACAGTTTTACAACAGAGCTTACAATTAAACTTAAGGTTATGAATATTATCCTTTGCGCCATATTGACACTGCTTAAAATCACGATATAATTGACGTTGACCTTAACAGCTGAAATTTGGGCGGTTACTGTTAAAGTTAGCGTTTGCCATTTTCTCCATCTCCTTAGCTAACAATTCTAATTTATATAAAATATCACGTGTGTAATATGTTATTACAATCGGCAATACATTTTCGTCAACGTTTGATACATTAAAAACTCCGTTATAAAGTAATTAATTGTTTTTAGGTTGTAGAAGAAGAATTGCCCTACGATTACATAAGTATACTCGATCTTGAGCAAGTAAAAGCGAATACTTCATATCAATGTCGAGCATCTAACGACTTTGGTCAAGATAGTGCTACAGTTACTGTGCGAGCTATTGATAAATTTTTAGTCTTGAATGTTTCCAAAGGTAAGTGCGGATAGTTTTATTAAAGTAAAACTTTATGAGTTAAGAATGCACTGCCTACCAATGGTGGTTCGACTAGTCAGTTGACCATCTTGGCAACCACATGCGCCTGCTTCCCGTGACAGCTGTCGCAGAGTCATTCGCATGCCGATACTCGAGTGGAGCGGTTGTGTACCACTACAGTGTCCTTATCGTGGTATCCAGACAACCTATAATATTCTGTACCACCTGTTCCAAGGTGGGATACAACAATATTCCCTCCCATACTAAATTCATTTCCAGTAGTGGAACAAGAACTCTATATTAATTTGGACAAAATTACTTTATCATTGGTAGTCGCCAGCGACAACATCCGTTGCACGAATTGGTCAGCTCGCCCGGTGTAATACCACACAGAAGATAGTGCGCGTTCCGGAGGCCTAATATTAGTCCTCTTCCCCTTCCCAATATTTTCTTTAGGTATTGAATGAGAAGGGGAAGTGGATATGATGGGGAATGGGACACATAGGAAGAGGAAATATTTTCTTTCAGTGCGTTTCCTTCGATAAAACGTAGGCAACGCATTTGCAATTGCGGATGTCTATGGGCTACAGTCACTTAAGTAAATTTATAAAAAGTACACCGTCCGCTTTTTTGCATTTAATATTTGCTCAACAATTGGTACATATCACAGCACCATTATTTGCATGCTTGTCACAAATTTACTTGGTGTGAGTTCCCTTAGTATAATCACGAGCGCTACATATTTTTAAACTATCATTAGGTACCTGAACTCCGTCTAAATATTTATATAAAACTGGCTTAAATTAATTAATTGTTTGACTTTTCAGACACAAGTATTGACTACGACGATGAAGATAATATATATTGCATTATTGATGCGAATCCTGCAGCAAACATCACATGGTACCTTAACGGTGACTTGTTAGATAATGATGACGATTTAAGTAAATCTGAAGATGGATCTGTCCTTAATATATTGAACATGCAACCAAAGTTTGAAGGAAAATACACTTGCGAAGCTAGAAATGAGCTGAAAACAGAAATTTACCACATAAATGTCATAATGACAGGAACAGGTACTTTAGCCCCTTGAGTTCCGATTTATTTACGATTTTTAACACATTGAACGTATTTAGTTTTAATGTAATGTTATTCGTATCGATGACGAGTCTCACTCGTCAAATGTACACAAAGGATTAAAAAGAAAAGTAACATATTACTATATGTTTCTGAATCTATAAATCTCAATGACAGATCAAGGTTAAACGTTCTAGATTTAAGCTATTATATTTACTAGTAATAAATACCTATATAGGTTATTTTTCAAAGTGTAGCCAAATTTTCACAGATCGTACATAATCGATAATTTTAATAGTAAGAAATGCGAAAGTTTAAATGTAAGGATGGTTGGATGTTTGTTAGATTCTATAGCTTAAACCGCTGAACGGATTTCGATAAAATTTGCTTCAGATGTAGAGGGTAGTCTGGAAGAACACAAAGTGTACTTTTGATCCCGAAAATAGTTACGGTTCCCGAGGGATACGTAGTTTTTGTTATTTACATATTTCGTCGATAATTCCGCAACGAAATGACATATCTTACTAAAATTTTACAGAGATATAGAACAAAGTCTGGTATAACATAAAGGACACTAAGTTTTATTTTGATTCCGCGCGGACGGAGTCGCGGGCGACAGTTAGTACATAAATAATCTGAAGAAAAAGGTTCCCTTTTTTTCCTATAAAATTCTAATGTTTAGAGAATATTCCTAATACCACAAAGTAGATAAGAAACAATACACACTTAGCTGTAATGCTGGGGCTACACGCTATCGCGCTAACGTTGCACGCTAAAAGTAGAATAAACTTTACCGACGTAACGTTTACGGAAATAAACGTTACCGACAGCGCAGCAAAGTGTGTTTTTGGATAATTTCTTAGCACGATAATTCTCGCCGCGATAACGAAATGTGCCGCTACACTTGTTCGGGAGTGGGGATAGGCGAGTTAGCGCGATAATGTAGCCCCAGCATAAGAAAAACTAGAGAAAGATCGTAAGTATTCGGGACATTTCGGGAGGCGGTCAAGTCGAATGGCGCTCACGCAGTGTAGCATGTCGCAATGTTGACCGTTACCTTGACCTCTGTGCGTGCGTAAGAAAAGTTTTGATTTATTATATCTTTCGTTAACGGGTTGATAATTAAATATCAACAAAATTACATTTACCGCGAGTTTTTCTAAATTATACGATACTAGTTGTCGCGCTATGTTATTCCAGACTATGTTCTAAATCTGTGCTAATATTTAATAAAATATGTTAAACCATAAAAAAAACTACGTAACTATTTCCGGGATCAAAAGTAGAATATGTGTGCTTCCTATCTTCTACATCTATGCCAAATTTCGATATCTTATTACTTACAACGCTATTATTCGCGTTCGTAATTAATCCGAATCCTAATAAATATATTAATTATTAAGAAAATGTAATGTAGACTATAATAGCTTTAGATCTATGTAATTTTAACTAATAGCTTAGAAGATATCAAAGGATTAAAACCTAAGTCTGAAAAATACAAGAGCGGCGCGCGGTCATAGAGCATATAATGCTCGCAATGATATATTAGTTCATTACTTTTTATTACTAAGCCTATTCTGATGATTTGGAAGCTGGTTTTATGGACGTGGGTGTAAATTTGGCCAAGTTTACGTGGAATCTATTCGTTTCGTCTGATGAGTGTGGTGCCGGAGGCCTAATTTTAGCCTGCTTCCCCTTATCTTACATGGAAAGGATGGGAAGGGGAAGTGGACTTGACGGAAGAGGAGACGCATTAGAAGAAGAAATATTCTCTTTCAGTGTGTCTTCTCCTCCGTCGATGAAAGGTACGCAACACAACTGCAATTTTCGGATGTCTATGGGCGGCGGTCGCTTCGCTATTTCAGCGAAAAAAAAGTTATGTATTATAGTTTTTAAGTAATTCTCTAAAAAGCGTATTTAATATTGATGATGTTATTGTTTTGATACTAAACTAAATATAACAGATTTTCAAAGCATTTTAGTATTTGAAGTAGTCTATTTTTAACTTACTAATGTTCTTACGAAGATGGTGATCTGTGGAATAGATGAAAGGTGCTATGACTGATGCAATTAGTTTTTGAATTGAAAATAGGTATACGTTCTATTGCCATTGATAAAGAAAATAGATAATAGGTATAAAAAGATAAGAAAAAAGCAAGATCGAGTTCCTAAAAAAATATTTTCAAGAAAATGCACTAAAAGTAATAAAATAATGCCATGAATTCCCTCAAGAGGAAGAAAACTATCTTCTTTCTAGTATTATGTCAGTATTGTACAATTATTGATATTTTGAAATAGGTTTCGCCCTAGTTAGGTACATAAACGTACCTGGGTCGAAGACATCTAGCTATAAATATCTCTAATCTACCTCAGCCGACACCGACTCGGAAATATAAATAATTTTACAATATTGACATAATAGTAAGAAGAGCGTTTTCTTTCTATTAGGGGTATTTATGACGTTATTTCATTACGTTTTAGTGCATTTTGTTGAGAAATTTTATTTAGGAACTCGGCTTTGTTTCTTAAGAATTTTATGATACACACGTATTAACGTTTGGTAATTAGAGTACTAAGCATGTGCTTTGATCTGACGCGTCCAGTTTCTATTATTATCAATGACTCCGCATATTATGTGAACATTGTCCATAAATTAAGAACTGTTTGGGATATTTTGTAATTTAAATAAACAAAGTATTCTATGGAATTATTAAAAATCTATTGCTATTTATATGTCGTTACTTATGTTTAGAACACAACGTTAAATTTTGGATACACATTAAAAAAAACCTGTATATACGAGTATAATAATTATCACACTAACTCAAATTATTTTCCTTAATTTTAGCTGCACCGAAAATAGATGACTCCGTTAACCAAGTCAACGTAACAAGGAAAGAAAGTGCTACAATTAGTTGCATGTAAGATTATGTTTTGCCATCATTCATAAAATAACAGTTGGTTCCAACGGCCATAATACTAGTATTGACTCATATCGTTGTCTTTGTATTTCAAAGAGGATAAGAGGGATAACTATATGTATACAAGTTTCACGTCAATTGAAACCCATTGATGAGATCTAGAGTAACGTTACAGCTGGCTTCCAACCTTCCAAAATCAACGACTATTAAATCTGAATCTACGAACGTTCCCACTGAGGGGCTCGGAGCCTACTCTACGTTAAGGGTGACTAGGCCATAGAACCACGCAGGCCCAGTGCGTGTTGGTCGACTTCACATCTTCATATCTTTGAATTTCTTCTCCGATATGTGTAGTTTTCATTACGATGTTTTCCTTCACCGTAAGAGCGTCGGATAAAATTACATACAAAATTCGAAATACATTGGTACATGGTGTGATTTAAGTTCTGAACCTGAGTTATCTAAACTAATAATAAAACTAGAGTGTCTATTTGTAATATTGAAAAAACCGTGTTTTACTATGTAGTATATAAAATTTTTGTAAAAATCATTTCGTGAACTTATAATATTTTCTCAGGGTCACTGAAGGAATACCTCAGCCAGAAATCCGATGGAGTTTCAAACATCGTTACGCCCAAGAGTTCGTTCCACTTGATAGTTATTCAGATATTCTTGAAATAAATAGCTCAGACATAAATGATGTAGGAACGTATAAATGTGAAGCGTCTAATTTGTTCGGACAAGATGAACACGAAATAGAACTAGTAGTTAAATGTAAGTATATATCAATTTTTTAATCATTAACTTTTTTGGGGATCTTTATCCTTAAAGAACATGGCAATCCCTTGCCTTTCCCAGTGCTGTTGTTTCAGTTTATGAAACGAGCTGGCATAATCGTACAGTCACGTCTGAAGTCGGGTCTAATTACATGTCATAATGTGTCCAACAACAGCCGGGTTAAATTTCTTGCTGTTGGATAGTGATTTGAAAGCCTTCTGCTCAATCCTTCTGATATATATTTTTTTTATTTGCGATATTTGGTTTGTTTTTATATTAGTTGTAAAACCTTTATATTATAGTATCTTAAGTGTGTAATCAGTAAGTGTTGTAATGTTTTGAACAGATTAAATGTATTATTATTATTAACTATATTTCTTTATTTAACTTATTTATACATATTACACTTTACAAAATTAAAGTTTTTAAAAAACAAATTTATTATTATAATTAATATATTATATTTTTAACAACTACACTCGTGAGCAAAAATAAAGGATCGCTTAAGAAAGTTTGAATAAGTCGGAAAATAGAAACGCTATGTAACTAAAATAAATTGTGTTTGAGTCAATTAAACAAATGATTTATTTTGTTTTAAGGATATTTAATTGTCTATCATGCACAATTTGTTTCAGTCAGCTCGCGTCTTGATCTTCCTAGATATTCAAACTTTCTGAAAAGATCCTTTATTTTAGTTCACGGCTATAGCTTGTTGGATGCAATTTCGCATAGCAACACGCAGATACCCGTTGGTGAATAACTCTGGATGAATTTTAGAAAGTACCAAAAAGCCTCACCGTATCTAAAAAATCTAAAAACAAGTCTTTTTATTTTAAGATCCGCCAAAAGTAATACCGAAAAGGCAATCAATAAATGGTAAATCAGGCGCGCGTATTTACTTAACATGTCAAGTGGATGGAGTGCCGACGCCAAAAGTAAAATGGACATTCAATGGAGTCGAGATCAAGAAATCTTTAAGACAGCGAATTTATAGAGACAACACGTTGGGGTAAAATTTGCACTGACCATTTTTAAAACTATGTGCATTTTTTCATTTATCATCGGCATAGGTATGAGTTATCATTGGGTCGAACTAACGGAAAATAAACTGGACAGATATGACCTTTTTCAAGGACTTTATTATTGTTACCAATGAGTTTGACATACAATGATTATTCATATAGAGTAAAAATTCAAGTAGTAATTATAACTAGCCATAAATAATACTGGCGAGTTCACTATCTTGATAGTTCAAGCATCATGATTTCTCGTAAAGTTTAAATAAATAGTGGATATATATAAATATCGGAATGCGATAAATTGAAGTTGAAGCTCTGTCTTATCTTAGTTGGGCCGAGTGTTTCCATTTGGGCCGAGTGGCCTGTTTTATAGAGGGGAATGCCTTATTACTTATATTACACTTTACAAAATTAGAGTATGCTCTAGGGCCTTGGGACACGTACATAGTTATGTGGGATTCTCTCCCGGAGAGCATACCACTAAACCACCTCTTGTTCCTCCTACTCATGGTTTCGGGGCTACAGGCACGCTTTCGCACTCCTCGCCAGGCCCGTGAAGATGGTCTGGCTCAACGGAAAAAAATCCATTGCCAGGATTGCATCCATGGAATTAATGGACCCAATAGGAAAGTTCCATTGGACTGATTTAGGCCATGAATTTAATAGTGTATCTATTTACAGCATGAAAGCTTCAGTTACCGACTCTGGAATTTACAATTGTAACGCTGTAAACGAGCTGGGATCCGATACTAATACAGTGAACCTCATAGTATATGGTATGTACTGATACATTACAATAAATATAAATGTTAATGTTTGTATGTTTGTCCACTACGCTTTTCTAAATCCCTGAATAGTTTGTGATAACATTTAGGTAGTATATTTTCAGGACGGTACACGGTAAGGTTAGAAAATTTAGCCTTTGAAATTCCAATAAATTGAGTTCAGATAAGAAAATATAAAATATAACAACGACTTGTTTAGCAAATTTTGTTCTTAATTTGAAAGAAACCGTTACTTACAGACCCTGTTAGAATTACTCCACCAATCAAGAGTACGTTGGACATGAAAGTTGGGACCACAATAGTACTCCCTTGCGAGGCGTTTGGTTTTCCAACGCCAAATATAAAATGGATCTTCATGAAGGAAAATGGCAGTTCTGAAGTACTAAGGTAAGTAGTTTATTTCGAATTTTAAAAGAAAATAACCCATTGACCTCATTTTTGAACTCAATGCATTATATCAAACAAATAAATCGTGCAGCTGTTAATAAATAGGGGGGAAAATCCACTATTATTTTTAGGTAGGTGAAGAGACCGATATCTCATCACTACATAGTATAAAACAAAGCAGCTTTCTCGGTTCCTATATCCCTATGTATGCTTAAATCTTTAAAACTACGCAACGGATTTTGATGCGGTTTTTTTTAATAGATAGAGCGATTGTAGAGGAAGGTTTATATGTGTAATAACATCTATTAAATAGTGGAGAAATACTGTTATTTTTGAGGTTTCTAATGTTCTGATACTAATACTAGTCCTTTTCCTCTTCCCACCCCTTTCTTATAAGAGAAGGATGGGAAGAGAAAGTGGACTTCACGGAGGAGAGGACGCATAGGGAGAGGAAATATTCTTTTTCAGTGTTCCTACTCCTCCGCCGATTACAGGTAGGCAACGCATCTGCACTTGCTGATGTCTATGGGCAACGGTCACTTCGCTATTTCAGTGATTTTAGGTGGCCGTTTGCTCGTTTGCCACCTTGTATTATAAAAAAAAAATTTCTAATGATGTCGTAAATAATAGCATTTTTTCCACTTTCATTGCGACAAACGCAGGCTGAACCCTACGAGGTTTATCAGATTTATACCCGTGCGAAGCCCGAGCGGGTCGCTAGTAAAATATAAAACGTACAAATACAGATTTATCCTCATTAAATAAGGCAGTTCAAATTAAAAAAAAAGATGTCTTTTCTAATTGTTAATAATATTAAGTTGTGATTTACGGGGTTCAAAAATGGATGCGTTTCAAGAAATTTCGCTTCATTTTACAATGTTCTATGAATTTTGGCTGTTACGGTTCCGAAATTACATGCGTAACGAGTAATTTTGCTTTCAGCCAATCCGTTAATAAACAAGGCTGGATCTTAGACAACACCATTAATTAAAACTTAGAGATAACGGAAATCGGATTATTTTTAAGCTTTAGTCCGATTACACAAAACGAAACGAAAAAACCGCCTCAAAAATGCAATTAAGTGTCTGTTTGTAATAAATACGGTACATACATCAAAATAATATGTTTTCACAATTTTTGTCTGTCTGTCTTTTCTGGCTAATCTCTGAAATGGCTGGACCGATTTTGACGGGACTTTTATTGGCAGGTAGCCGATGTAACAAGAAGTAACTTAGGCTACGTTTATTTTAGAAAAAAAACTCGCGGACGGAGTAGCGGGCGACGGCTAGTAATGAATAAGCTTTACCCGACCTGTTATTTTGCGGCATTTTTTTTTATTCTTTGACTGTTACCAAATTCTAGCATTATTACCATCGTTGACACATATTGTTTGTTTATCTACGTTATTTTGATTACTAATTAGTGTGATTACTTTCAGATCACGTGATCGTTCGGGCTCGCTGCGGCTACCTCGAGTGCAATTGGAACAAAGTGGTCAATATCAATGCATTGCGGAGAATGTCGGAGGATTAAGTAGTATTACTTACACGCTACAAGTACAAGGTAAATACAACTTATCCTGAGGCCCTAACACTTGATAAAGACTTCGACCTTTGTAATTTGCAGGTCCTGGGTTTGAATCGCGCCATGCACGTGTTTCAAATTTTCGAATTTAATATATACATTTATCCGGCATTCTTACGGTGTTATGTATGACTAATTACTAAAATCTAAGAAATAATAAAGCTTAATGAAAAATATTTTATCCAAGTTAACGTAAGATATCCTTTTTAATTTAAGTTTATATTTTTAATGAAATATAAGTATATTAATAGATATATTTTATTTTATTTTAAGGATATTTAATTGTTTATCATACACAATTTATTTCAGTTAGCTAGCGTTTTTGTGTTCAGAGATATTTAAACTTTCTTAACCGACCCTTTATTTTTGCTCACGGCTGTATGTCTTGAGTGTTAGACTAGTATCAAAGTAATTTTACGTCTATAATAATTTAATATTTAACCGCTACATTAAAATGAAATGAGTTTTTTCATTGTGTACTTTTAAAGATTCTTCCGAATTAAGAAATAGGTAAAACACGAGTAGTACGAAATTCGGAGTCTCTTAAAGATAGTCATATCATACTTTGGTTTAAATTTCAGCTCCTCCCGTTATTGTAAAGTCCCCAGTACCCAAAACCATCAAAACAGTCATCAATGATTTAGTTTTGACCCTCCCTTGTGAAGCAAAAGGAAATCCGAAGCCGTCGATTATTTGGATGAAAGATGAATTGAAAATCCCATCAGGTAATTCTAGACCCATACATTATTTGTTTTAAGCTTTCAATGACATTAACTATGTGAAAAAATCTTATTTACATAAACAAATATTATTTAAATAAACATGACCCGTGTATTGTCATGTCCCGTCCGTCCGTCCGTCCACCGTCCCTAGGTGGTAATACTGCGATCGCCAACCCGCCTGCCAAGCGTGGCGATTATGGTACCCGGCGGCCCCGTCGTTCCTGGTTACGGTAGCGGCCAGGGTGACAGCGGGGCAGGGGGTGCTAAGAATCCCCGGTTTAGATCCGGCTACCACTCACGACGACCATTGGCCCTGGCAACATTAAACACGCGCACACTGCGGACGGACGAGAGGATCGCAGAGCTGGAAGAAGAATTGAGCAAGTTACGGTGGGACATTATAGGGTTATCTGAAGTCCGAAGAGAGGGGGAGGACACGATAATCCTCAAGTCCGGCAACTTGTTCTTCTTCCGGGAGGGCGACCAACA
>JAAOEG020039380.1:0-14801 GCA_011763625.2 Papilio bianor | reverse complement strand
AGGGCAGTCAGGTTTTAGTGGGTATTCCGGTCACCTTCTGTGGCCGGCGAGTCCCACACTCCCTACGCCATTGCAGGCTTATGATAGTTCTATAAATATCTTGGGGCCATTTTTAACCCTTAGAGCAAAAGTAGTTAACTACATATATTCAAAAGACCATCTACCTTGGGTCGAAACCAACGGCGCACGAAAATATTTAAATAGTGTGTGAGTTCTCAAAAAGAATATGCGCTGGTTTATCGTAGACGAAGAACAGAGAAGGAAGAAATCTGCAGTTCCAATAATGTACTATCCAATAATATATATCGCATGCCTGCCATTTTAACATATTTTTTTTTAATAAGCAATGTTTATCGTATTTTATTTTTTTTGTCTCTTGTATCATTTTAAAAAACTACTTCTTTTAATTTTTCACACCTTTTCATTTTGATATTATAATTAGGTCTGAAGTTCAGGGAAGTTCACTCCACGGAGATCGTTAAAATGGAATAAAAAAGGCAAGATTTGATTTATTCTGAGCAAAGTAGAGAGTAAGAAAGAAAAAAGAGGAAAGTATAAAATTAGTAACTACGTAAGAAACGTGTCCACTCGTCGCAGGAAATAGTTCAGGAAGTTGTATAATATTTATTCTGAAAGGAGAGAAGTGTTCTCCACGATCTACAGCACCATATTAGTGGGACTACTCGTATACCTACGTGTATTTGTACTCTACGTATGTGACTTTTCATATTATATATAATTTAATCTTATTTTTAGTAAGTATTTACTATACAAAACAGTTTATAAGTACTAATAAGTAGTCCCGAGGAGGGTTTGGCGTCAGGCAGGCGGCCGGCTAGTAAAAAAAATTAAAAGCAAAAGCAATATAAAAGTATGTGCTATAAGGTTGAAAGACTAAGACCAGCGAGTTGGAATGTTGAGACAATTACAGGCATAGCAAGAGTGTTAGCAGAAGTTAATGTGTAAGAGAAGAATAAATGTAGCAAGAGACGAAGTGGAAGGGATCGAATGCTCGGGAAGAGAGAGAGAGGATAGATATATAGATCCCAGATGAGCGGTGTAGTAGTTCACTGGTGCCCATTTAAAAAAAATAAGGGGGTTGTACAGACCTGTAACATATAGAGGAATAAAGCTCACGTCACACATTATGAAATCTTGGGAAAGAGTAGTGGACTGAGTCCATACCTCTTCCTCCTGGTAATGAATGCTCTGACATTAGACATACAGGAGGAAGCACCCTAGTGTATGCTTTAACCGATTACATCGTGCTTGTCGGAGAGAATGGATGCGAGGTGCAGAGAGGGTTTGAAGAATGGTGACATAAATTGGAGAGAGCTGGTTGTAAAATCAGCAGGCCCTAAACAGAATATTTGGCTGGCGGTACGACCAGTTTATTTCCAAATGCCTTAAATAGTGTGTATCTACCAACTTGATCTCAAGAATCGCGGTGTACTCGTCCAGTGTGACGGTGGCATTGACCGGGATGTGAAAAGCCGAATAAATGCAGGTTGAATGAAATGGAGGCTGGACATCATTGTGACATGTGATCCAAGAATGGCACTTAAGCTTAAGGGACAGATCAACAAGTCGATCGTGAGCCCCCTCGTAGTGTATGGATCTGAATGTTGGGCCTTCAAAGATTCGGATGAAAGGAGATTACATGTGGCTGAGCCTATGTTAAGATGGATGTGTGATGGGACAAGAAAGGATAAGGTTAATAATATTTTAAATTAGAGGCATACATATTAGAGGTAGTTTGAAAGTAGTGAAAATTATAGAGAAATTGTTAAGCAAAAGGTTGGCGTGGTATGAACATACCATACCACGCTATATCACTCATATCTGAATTATAACTTAAACTATGACTGAATTCACACCTTTTTTACCTAAGAAAGGCGTGAATTCAGATACGTCGGCTGATAGAGATGGGTGGAAAAATAGTACATGCTGTGCCAACCCTCCGTAGGGACAAGGGCAGGTTGATGAGGATGAGAGAGAAAGTTTTCCACTCTACTCATAATAAATAGTACCGATCGTTTTTCATCAGAATAATGATAGATTATTTAATTGTATCAATTACTGATAACATGTAACTTGGGCTCTTTTATTTGATCTGCCATTCGTCTAAATGAAGCTGGGATCCTATGGGATTCTATAGTGCTCTTACAAACTTTATTGCTTGACAAATTATTCGAATCCGGCAATTGCTGGCCTGAAATTCTTATAAAAATACAATTGGCTCAAACATGCCGCGCCTCCAGACTAACGCCAGCTGAATAATTTTAGAACATCTAAATAATTTTCGCCTGTAGAAAGTTTAGGTAAGAATTCGGAAGCACCATGGATGATATTTCGCTTAACATAATTAGAATTTATTCGCACAAAAATAAAAATAAAATATATGCAAAGCTGAATAAAAGATTAAGACAAAGTTTGTTTCTGTTTTACTTGTTCCTAAAGTAAATAGTAATCCAATTAAAGAATATAAATATTTGGTTCTTCATTTTACATATATATGTAAATGTACTTAAATAAAAATTTGCAGTGAGACATGGAACAGCTGCAGAGGCCAAAGGTTAACGTGCATTGGTCCAATCCACGTCCACCCAGCACCACCGCTCCGCCTCGTGATGGCGTCGACGCTATTAGACACGACGATCTGGTTCATGGCGATTGGACACCTCACCGATGTCTTGCCAACTGTGTGCAAGTGCAAGCGTGAATGGCGTATCGTTTTCTTAACAAATTTAAAGGTAATAAACTTACCTGAGGCGCTGCTATCGTATTTAGTTCTGTCAAGCTGTCTGGCAAGCTTGTATGGGCATAGAAAATGTTGGACATTCACAATTTAGTTTGACTTAAGGCCACAATATATAAGGTCAGTTACTTTGTCGGTCTATGTATCTTTATTTTATTAAATCGGCGAAGTCGAATCGTCTGCGAGTGAAAGCCGCCACGGCGATCGTGAAGCTGTGCCACCAAGTTGGCGAGGAGTGTACGAATGCACGTTTACCTTTCTGATGACAAACGTATGCTCTCTAGGATCAGAGCGTCAACTTTTTGACAAATTCGTAATAGCAGCATGTAAACATACATGACAGGTTAATTTTATTTGATTGCTTGATTTATTACGACAGCTAAATTTTGTCAAAACATTGACACTGTTAGCCTACCACTACTAACAGAAAAACAGCAACCGCATCCCGCACTCGTCTGCTCAGTACGGTCTGTTAACGATAGACGTCATGAGAGGTCATGAGGTCATCGGCAAAGCTTCTGAGTGCGAGTGTTGGAACTTGCGTTCACATCATGTTTGGACTATTTGAAATAAATACAGCTAAAGTGGGCTCCTTTTTTCAATTATATTTGATGCAATATAGTCAAGTAATGTAGATGACTGCGCGTTTGTGTCTTTTGGAGTGAGCGATATTTTAGCATTTCAATTATCACGAGTTCTGTCTCAGCTCAGATAGTTGCGTGTCACCGAGCCGGGGACTGGCAGACAGGCGAAGGGCGCGCTATGTTGTGGGACTTAGCGGACTATGTACAGTGTGTGAACTGAGTCGGTGCGCTCATGGCTATAACGTACCCTGCATGGTGTCATCCTCTTTGTAGCAACGCCCACCAAGTGTTATAAACGATGTCTAAGCTCAACTATTATTTCTACTCTTTTCTTACTTCTATCTATACAAAATAGTAAACTGATTGATTGACTGGCTAAGATATCAACTCACAGGCAAAACAACTATGCCTACAGACTTGAAATTTTGCATATACATTCTTTTACTAAGTAGGCGAGCACAAAGTAAGGTTTTTACGAAATTCATGCCCGAAAATTCCAAAAAGGGGCGGGTGGGTAAATGTTTGTATGGAGCGACAATTATTCTTCAACTTATTTACTTGTAAATAGACAAACACTTTCGGAACAAATAATTACATGGCAAAACAACGCTTGCCGTGTCAGCTAGTATGTTTTATAAGAAGTCGAGTTGATGACAGAAAACATTTTATTTTCCACAATATTTTATTGAAGTAAATACATGAAATACATGGATAAAGACATCGACAAGAATAAGATCGCCTAAAGCAGTAAGTGTTGCCACTAGCATCCCGATGTTGACACGTCGCTCAAATATCGTTCCAAAATACCCTTCAATTTACCATCCCTAACTACTCCTGGACCATTATTTTAACATTTACAATTGAAAAGCTAAATTCGGAATTTTGTTATACCATGTCAAAAATCGTGTATACTTTTGATACCGAACAGTCACGTACAATAGCACCAACAGGTGACGCAATGGATTCCATCCTCTAATGTACGCCGCTTAAACCTAGCATCACATTATATAAATAGTTGGTGCATAACTAAACATTCATTTCTAATGATTAAAATAAACATTTCCAAATCAGTCCTACCGAATCGCAAACCTTTCCTGCACACCTTCAATCAATTACCATGAAACACTTAATGTTTGGCCACTTTTACTTAAGTCGAATTATGTCATTATTACAGAATAAGATAAAGCCGAGGGCAGCGGAGTTACAATACCGAATTGCCCTCGCATACATATTGATACATGATATTCAATGAATAACTACCAAATACAAAGTAGGTACAACATACGTTTCATAAACCTACATACTATAGTTACACCATACGTGTGTCTGTACGAGTAACGCAAACTACCATTAAAACTAGGCGCAGCTCAAGTCCGAATTGTATCTTTATAACACTGTAATAACAAATTAAGAATCCATCAACATCTGTTTTAAACATTTTTCCAATAAAAGTTCACAGACTATCATTGCCACAATATCAGTGGAAATAATAATACTTAAATAAAATCATTTCTAATTTACAATAATTTAGCCCATACATCAAATATTTTAAAATTTAAAAGTATTTAAGCTTTTAATACTTAAATGTTATAATTTATCCTCATAAATGCAAGCTGGTTGCTGGTAAATGCTTGATATAAACAAAATTCATAGAGTTTTTCGGACTTTCGCAATGAAACAATGTTAATAAAACTACAATCTAAGTTGGGGATTACCCCACTAAGGGACCTATATTTAAATATTCATATATAGGTTATACAATAACTTACGAATTATATTCTTGATAAATAGTTCATAAAAAACTTTTATAAACTAAAATTGAGCATACTTTGATAATAAACATTTGATTGAGCTTTTGAAATTTGAATTAAAGCATACACAACTTTGTTGTATAGAAAAATAAGCGTTTTGTTTAAATAATACGTGTCGAGTGTATAAATTGTTGCAAAAATGTATAGTATTTTAAAATACTTAGAGCCTCAGAGATAGGAGAACTTAAATAAGTATAGGAATGGCTCACTCGATGTCACCGAACTAACTAAAGGCTGGATAAAGAGGACGTAATCAAGTGAAGTCTGGACTTGATGCCTTTTCTAGTAATAAGTGTACGCACTCGATGTCAAATGTTTGACACAACATCTAACCACTGACCTTACTTACATGTATAAACATCGAAAAATTCATATTGATTATAGTACAGATATACTTATATAAAGATAGGATATTTTTAGGATGTCAAAGTTGACATTTGTAGAATATCTGCAGAATATAGCAGACGGCAGCAAAATCGAAAGAGAACCCGAGCGGAGTGCGACGCACTACAAAGACAAAGAAACAAGACGCGACAAGAAAAGTTCCTTGGAATAAACACAGTTCGCGCTTGGTTCTTATTTTGGCAGAATAGTGTACTCAACGTTCCCGGTTCTCTTCCGTGGCTGTGCGCGGGCGCCGCGACGCGAACTAATCGCGAAGTGATCAAGAAAGACAACTTAATCTATACTATGCTAACTCTATCTATGCTAACTCCATCGTAGGATTACAATTCAGTTCTTAGAGTTATAAAGCCCGTTACAGAATAAATATACCGGAGATGTGTACCGGGCTTTAGTTGCATCTCAGTTATACGATATTTATGTTGTCATATGTTGCCATTCCATTTAGTTAACAATTTCTTGTTAATGGGTATACAACGTGTTCATCCATACATACAAATAAATCAATTGATCCGCGTTGAGCACAAGTGCTTTATTGTACTTATCACCCCGTACAAAGATATATGTCACACATACAGCGATGTTACATTCATTATTTGACACCATGTCATTGTCACTAAAATGATGTCGATCACATTTCGTCGTCATCTTTTTTAATCTCGTTTATCATTTCCAAAGTCCAAGGTATTCAATGAAACCAGTTTGTCTAAACCGCAACCAACAATTCGCATATTTTTGCATATAAATTAACCAGATGTTACAGTTAATAAAATTTATTCAATTTCCAAAAAACTTTACGTACCTTTGCTTTCTGTTCTTAGAGAACCTTCATAAAGTATCATCCAATCGTATTTACAAATATACTTATAATAAAAAAGGTAACGAGTTATTTTTGAAACCGCGCGCATTGTGAGGAACCTCCTTCTCTACAGCCCTAACTACACTACTTGCTTGAGTCGATAAGGTTCCACACCTAGTGTACAAGTAAGACATACAGTCCCGTCTATTAGGAAACACATTCCATTTTTCGATTACGAATATTGTGTGTGATACTAATGTCATATATATTAATTATTTGTTAAATCTATATATAATACAAAAAAAATCTCAACATTAAATTCTCCTGATAACGAACACACTTATTTGGACAAGGATTATATGAAACGCAAAAATAACATCCGACAATTTTGCAGCCAAAAAGATCTTTCAACGGCTTGGGCACGTTATTTTAAAAATATAGTTAATTCCAGCCAGTCACTGCTTAGTCACTGCTTTTGTAAAGGCTAATAATTCTCATTAAAATATCAGTTCAGTAAGTTATTTTAAATTGGTATATTGTGAGAATTTTAGGGTAGTTTTTATTTTAAGTTAAATTCCAAGATAAAATATAAGCTTAAATTGTTTACCTATAAAAGATAATAATAATATAGAGAATGTATATATGTAATGTTGATGTACAACAAAATCATAATAAGTACATTCATCATAAATTTGGCTGACTAAGTGTAGAGTAAAAAGGCTATCAATTTAATTTTTTAAAAGCTCAAATTTTACGAACCCCCTTGTATTGATAACACTTTTTTAATTGTACAAGGGGTTTCAGCATGATCCACTGATTACGGGTCACCCTGTATATATAAACCATACGGGATAAACAACATACTAGTATCATTATTATTAGATTTACAGAAGTTGTTTTCTTATAAGTATTTTCTATTTGAATGATTTGAAATGTCTTATGTACGAAAAAAGCTAAATAAATAAGGTGATGAGTAAGACATTAATTTCATTGTTAAATAACTGCTTTATCAAATGGTATTTAAAACTTTAGCCATTTTCTAAAAATCCTTATTCTAGTACCTATATAGATTATTTTACTAAGAAATGACACCTCTGCGCATCAGCCGTTTAAAAAGCACGAATATATGAAGCATTATTATCCAGTTTATGCTAGTTATATCTAAAAAGTGTATTTATTCGGGGATCGGGATGGTCACGTTCATAGTTTTGGCGAAAGCGATGCAGATGCGACGCGCGGAGGGCGACATGCTTCTATAATAATCCCTGAAAATATACATTTCAATAGATACATATATCTTTTATTTAATTATTATAACTCTAAAGATAATGTATTGTAATTAAAGTTGAATATGCGTGTTAATGTCATTATTAAAAGCTATTAGTCGCAGCGTCAAATATGCACAAAAAACAAGGTCTAGGTTTGGTCTAGTCTAAACTATAGTATGACCAAACAAATAGAGGGATAATTGTGCCAACTTTGTCTTGCGAATGTCTTAGTCATATTTCACTCTTTATTAGGAATTTGTTTAATGATAAGAAAATTAAGTAATGTTTGTAACTAGGAGAAATATGCACGAATTTAATAAATGAGTCAAGACGACGCAAGGGCCAGTTTGAATGATGCGAAAGACTTTACGTCGGTGTCATGTGGGTAGTACTCACCACACGTATGAAATAACCATCCGAGCGGTTAGTGCCTTGCCTATCTCGTGATAGTATAGAGCCTCTTGAAGCAATGCGAACGGAAACAAGAACTTGTCTTCAATCATATTTAAAGTGCACCTCAATCTAAAAGTGAATTCTCTATGTAATGTCATATATATGCATGCAAATATATCGTAAAAACATACAATCTTGATATAATTTAAAGGTCAAACTTAAAATTAAAATCTATATTCAGTAGTAATGAAACAAGTAAAAGAAAATAACTAGGACGAGCCATTCATGGAATCAGGATAACTGTTAAGATGGGTCTACGCTAGACGAACCGAGCACGAGCGGAGCACGAGCCGAACACGATTCGTATAGTGTGGAGTGTGGACCAACTTACAAGCCTCGAACGAGCGCGCTGCGAGCATTTCTTTCGTGCTCGGATGCGTTCCGCCTGTTGTCGGCTTTTTGACGAACACAAAGGGATTTGCTTCGCGCTCGCAGTGCGCTCGTGGACGTGTTTAGTGACAGACGTCGGTCGCTCGAGCCGAACATCATGGAAACGTGGACCGAAGATGCTTCCGTGCAATTATTTGAATTATATCAAAATAATCCATTGATATGGGATATATATTTTTGCTGACCACTGCTGTAATAATCGCGGCAACAGCAGCGACTGCTGCAATATTATTAATATCATCCATATTCGCCAAGAGCCGCGAGGTCACTGCGAAAAACTACGTTCGAGGACAGTGATCGTTGTAGGTTCGTTGCACGTCCACACTTGACGCCGCGAACGACGAAACCGAGAACTTGCTTGTGCTCCGCTCGTGCTCGGTTCGTCTAGCGTAGACCCATCTTAAGAGGAACTGGCGACCATAAATATTTATGATTATATATTTTAAAGTAAAAAATAAAAATACGGTTTACTATTCAAAGCGAAACATTAGAGTTACAGATACCAAATAGAATATACCAAAAAATAGAACAACTATTATAATACATATTGGTTAATTTGAAGAGGGACAGCTGATACTAACTCCAGCTTGTCTCTGGAAGCCATGCTGGCAAGCAAGCAAGCCTTCCCATTGTCAATTACTTTAATAAGTCTCTGGCAATTTTATACTGCGTGTGTGTGTGTATAATGCTAATGGGAGACCTTAAGGGTTAGTGTGTGCACAGAATAATTCAGATGTTAAAAAATATAAAATATGTTGTACCTGGATATTTTGCGGAAACATTTCATAGCCACACCTCGTTCCCGCAAACGTGCATAGCAGCATCCTCTTATGAAATATAAAGTAGCCTTCTTGGTCTCTGGCGAGATACCAGACGGAAGATCATTAAACAATATGTATTTGCTCGCCTCTTTGCTCAACTGTTAAATTAAAACATGTTAAATAAAATTTATGGTGCCAATTTACAAAAATGGTGTACTAATTTACTTTGTGACAATATTACCTTAAGCAAGCAAAGCGCCACAATCTCGTCATCTGCCTGCGCGGCCAATATGTTCCACAGATAAAGTGTTTCAATACATGGTATCAACGTATTATGTTCCGGTATTTTAAAATGTGGAACGCCGGAAACAATTTTGAACCTCTCATACAGTGAACTTCCCGCAAGTCTCTTTAATAATTCCATTAGGCTTCTGCAATATTTATTAGTTTCCCGTATGTTATTTATATTTGAACATGTATTTTGGTTAGGACATCAAAGTAAAGTGATGACTTACGCAATAGACCACTTAATTTCTTGGGAAAACCAGACGGGCAGCTCGTGCAAGATGTCGACGTGCAGCCGCTGGCGATTGCGGTAGCACACAGCGAGAATTGCGCTACGCTCACGCAGCTCGCTCAGTCGCAGCAAACTTAGCAGCTCAGGCGGTCCCTGTTTTAAAATAAACTCTATCACCACTATGTATCTATGTTAGCGTCATATGGAAAGATCATTTGTTTCACTTAGGTTCAGTGATAAGCTTCCTTTAACCGAATAAGAATAGCATTATACTCGTAAGCTCAATTCTCCGTTGAAGTAATGCTGTTATGCACTGAGAATAAATTGAGTTGATATAACCTCATGAGGTTAGTACATAAGATTGTGTAGCTTCAAATTGATTTATCGGTTTCATCTCCATACACACTTATCAGCAAAAGATTGTTGTGTGTATGTAATATCGCAACTTGTAATGCAATGTGAGCGGCATACCTCTGTGAAGGACTGGTTGACCTGTTGCAGGTGCAACTGCATGTCGTTTCGCTGAAAAAATACACTAATTATTATTTATATTCAAGATATAGTCCCATCCATGTATGTGTCAAATTGACTACAAGATTACTATAAATTAACTATAGAGATCAGTTAAACTTTTCCCTACTTACACATTTTTACTGCGTACAGTTAAACTGATCAATTAAAGGTGAAGGTGTGTCACTGGCTTAACAATGGATAATACTTACATGTTGACCATCGTCGGCATCGGCATCGTAATAGGTTAAGCTTGTAGCTCCCACATCTCCTTCTGAACTGTCCAGCGCCCTCGCTTCTGCCGCGGTGGTTGGCTTCCACGCCTTCAAAGAGCCCCATTCAACACCTAACTCATTAGCACACTCCAAGTCCTTCCAATTTCCATGACTGCTAGGAGGCAGCTCTGGGTCGGACCATACGGAATCAGTGCTGGAATAGTCACCGCTGTTGCACTCATTATCCAATTCTTCTTTAAATTGCGCCACATCTTTCCACACAGAATCATGGCTCACGGGAGAGACACATGGCGGGCTATCGGTGCGCCTTGTAATATGCCACTGCCTACAGGGGTCTACCGAGGCCGCTGTGTGAGCCAATCTGCGGCGTACCTCATTCATGCTCCCTGTGTCCGTGCAGCTCGATGCATCCGAGACCTTTGTGCTCAGTAGCAAGACTTGAACTAATTTAGGCAACAACTCTACGACTGTGTGTTGAATGATCGTTAAACTTTCTTTCGCTGTTATTACGAAATTCAAATATTGGGTGTCATCACTCCATTCTCTAAATTTGTGCTTTCTGATGCATAATCTACAAAATAGTATATAATACATAAAAGTGTAAATATAGTTACATAGTTATTTTTTAATTACCAGAATATATACCATAAAATACAGCGTTACTTGTTGGCTATACCTATCAAATTTATGAAACAATTTAACATCAACATGTAAAATTATCCTAAATGCAGCTACTTCTTAGTGTATTGCAATAAATACGTGTATACCAAAGTGCGTGTGCGAACACATGAGATTGCCATTCTACGAGTATTTTCTAATAGTTTCCTCTTCGATCTATTCACCCCACTCACTTCACTACGCATCGTCTACATATTTTAATTCATAAAATGGCTCGTAGCATCATCTTAGTAAAAACTATTGTGTCCATGTTTTTCACAGTATTTTATATTATTATTTATTAATAAGTTTCTTATTGTTGAGTAAAAAAGAGTGACTATTTTTGTTCAACATTACATTTTTATTTTAATTGCAAAATAACCGTGTATATTTACAAGAGATTAACTTATATAATACGTATGTATGTATGTAGCAGAAAGCCGCTGAACTATCACGAGTACATAGAAGACAGGCAAGAGGTAAAAGTAGTTCTGCTTTTAGTCTCCTATATGTATTTATGCCGCAGGCCTAATTCTACCCGGGGTGGGTCTTTCTCTTCCCAATCTTTCTCAAAACGAAATACACATTAGAAGAAAGTACACATTAGAATGTGACTTGTCACCTTTTGTGACTACTTTTCTCTGTCAAATAAAAGTTATCTTGTATACATTATAAGTAGCTAGAGAGGGAATACTTACAGGAAATTCATAGAGTCATCGTAAAATTGTTTTAAAGCATACATCAAGCTCTCTCCATTGAAGACGTTATGAAGGAGCTCGACTGCATGCTTGACCGTTACCTATAGGATGGTCAGCTCGAGGTACGCCTCCTCGTTGGAGATGTAGTCGAGCCGCTCCACCGCGATGCGCTTAAACAGTAAAAACCATCAGGACAACACAAGCCTCCATTTTGTGTATATCGGAGTAATACAAAATTAACCAACTTCAGCGGAAATATTACACCTTTAGGAACCGTCTATTGCTTAAATTTAATTGTTGGTGATTTTGAAATTCAGTTTTTGAAAATTTAAATACGATTTGACTTCTGACAAATGCATTTTGCGGATGCACCCAGGCAGGACAAGGACATCATTGCACCGTCCCCCGGAAGGATCCGATCTTTCAAGAAGTCGTTTCGCTTTTGGAATACCACAAGAATACGCTCCGAATGCTTTGGTTAGGAGTGACGTTAATGATATGTGCCATTGACAACACTCCTTCATTCGAACATATCAATGGGGCATTTTATACAATAATACATCCTTTGTTGTTCCAGCAATTAATTATAACGTATTTATAAAAAAAATCTTTATAGTTACTTACGACGTTATGGAATTCTTTGTGAACTCCCAAGAGTTGATGCTTGAAAGTAATAATGAGCTCAATGAAGAGGGGCACCACGGTCATGAGGTTTAACCTGATAGGAGGTTCCACGCGGGACTCGTCATCGATCCGCGAGAAGTGTGCGTGGGAAATCACGGTGTGGTCCCTGAAATATATTATGTTTATATCATCATCATCATCATCAGCCTTTATCTGGCCACTGCTGGACGTAGGCCTACCCCAATGCCTTCCACAGCCTTCCATGTTTATATGATAGGTATGATTTAAAATCACACGAATTAAGATTTATGCGAAATGTATCATTGCATATTATGTTTTTATCAGCTCACAGTCATCCTCAATTTCGTGGTTTGGCGCCAACTCTATTTTAGAGATGAACTTGTTGAATTTACACACATCTTTTTCTTCTTTGCACACGAGGATTTAAGTTTCTCATTGTCGTTGTCGTACATGGCGGGGATCGAACCCGGATCTGACATTAGATTGCAAGTATACAGTTTAACCGCCACTTCATATATCACGAGTATAAAATAAAAAGAACTTACAAAGTAATAAGAACGATGTGAATAGTTTTCAATTCGTGGGTAAAGAAGTTCGACAGATCCCACAGCACTGCATCTAGCTCGTAGCTGTACGGCATCACATCTCTGAAAAATATGTAACACAATGAACAGTAGTGCCAATACTTGATAATGTTTGCGCTATGCAAGCAACCACCATATCCTGATTTAGCCATATGCCAATACCACTAAGCGACAACTGAATGCAATTCCTCAATAAAATATTAGCTGTCGGCCGCTACTCCGTCCTCCTCAAGTTCAAGAGTAAAAACTAACTTTCTCCCTTTATTTCAACTCTTAACAGGATAAATGTAAGCAAAGTTTAAAACACATGTATTTAATTATCACTGTTTCACCACATGCAGCGCGTTAGCATTGTTTCTGCCCCCACGAGTAGGGTTGTTAGTTTACTCACGTTGGGTTTTCGTTGACGCTTACTGTTATCTTCGAAGAAAGCAGCCTATTATAGTGCAATAACTTTGGAGGTGGCTAACCAAAGAGACAAATAGTGAGAAAAAACAGTATGATTTGACTTGCCCCTGACGACGGTCTTCCGAATCAGGAGTCAAAGGCCTCGGGGGGCTCGGCGGCCTCTGGGGCATCTGCGGCCTCTGGGGGCTCTGCGGCCTCTGGGGCCTCTGCAGCCTCTGGGGGCTTTGCGGCCTCTGGGGGCTCTGCGGCCTCTGGCGCCTCTGGGGGCTCTGCGGCCTCTGGCGCCTCTGGGGGCTCTGCGGCCTCTGGCGCCTCTGGGGGCTCTGCGGCCTCTGGCGCCTTTGCGGCTTCAGTGACCTATGCCCCTCGGGTGCTGGGAGTGGGCGTCGCCTGATGGCACCGCGGCTTACATCATCCTCCGGTATCGGTGGCAGCGGCGGCGGCAAACAGCTGCTGCCCTGACTTCCTCCCTCGTCCCGGCTCTCGTCCCGGCCCTCGCCCCGACTCTCACCTCTCTCTAGGACATAAAAAGTATAACAGATGAATATAATTCATAATGTGTTGCTCACTTAGGTCCAAAGTCCATAATACTTTGATTCGTTGCGCCCTTAAACTAAGTGGTCCTCTATCAATCACGTTATTTTTTGCATATTAATAGACCCCCACACCGTTATGGAGGTGTGTACTGACTTTCCCTACATACCAAAAATCATTTCTATGTTTTCATCACTCAACCTTGCCCCTTCCCTCCTCGTGGTGTTTCACTGTTTGATGATACTACGTGACGCCTAGACCTTATTATGATACAGAGTTATTGGTAATTCAACATGTATTAACCTATTAGTGGGCATTAGGGGTGACTATTTGCGATAATTTAACCCCTATATGCATTATGCAAAAGTAAACCATTTTGAGTTAACGTGATCTTTATTATTTTTTAAATAGGAATGAAATGCTAATTCAAAAAATTATTTAGTAATCAGTTTAGTTTTTTTTTCTTCAGATTTATAATAAAAATAATAACAATAACAACGTATAATCGCTGGTTATTTTTAATTTTAAATATTTTTTTTTATAATCGGTACAAATTTAAATTAAAATGCGAGATTAAGAACCCTAAAAATAGATTTACTCGCGGACGTTGGTAGAATCCATATCAATTAGTTGCCTATATAATGATTACCATTAACCGTCAATTCAAAACAAAGGTAGCAAATTACGCAGCAGGCCAACGTGCGATGGCGGCGGCGCGGCGGCGACTGGCACAGATTGGTTACCGTCAGCCAGTGCGGCCCTGGAACTGCCCGCACATGCGCACCG
>JAAOEG020035275.1:1635-12897 GCA_011763625.2 Papilio bianor | reverse complement strand
GACTCATCTGGCGTTGGATACATAGACTTTATCCTACCTTGTGAATCGGTGTAATTTCTTCCACAGAAACCGGCATTAACAAATTCTATTTCAAATCCTCTATAAGCTCTGGATGATATTGATGCTGTTTTCAAATACATTAAAATTTCTCCGTAAACAAACAAATCAATTGATTTTTTAACACCACAAAATTCTGAACTACTAGGAAAAATTTGTTCATAAAAACTAGAAACATCAAAAAAGTTATTAACTTGTGAATTCAGAATAAATTCCTTTCCGATCGATGTATTATAGGGGTAAGGATTGTTTGTTATTAACAAATAATCGTTATTACACCTATTAATATCCGTAGAACCCACCTGCAAATCTAAATTCTTTATCGATAGACGCACTGTAGTGTACCTTTCAGTGCTTAGACGATACGAGCAATGCAGGTCACGTGGAACAAAGCCAGAATCGTAACTTGGTGATTTTATGGTTTGAACATTATTTGTAACTGTAAACAAACTTTGTCCGCAAATCGATTGTTTTGCTGACAATACAACTTCAAAACCTGAGCTAGCTATTTCGCCGTCTGTAGCAAGACGGATTGACATGTATTCGTAAGTTGAATGTATTTGTGGTGGTAACGTATGACCACAATAAGTGCCTATAATTAAGCTGTTTGGGTTTATTCCGTCTCTGAAATCAACTAGATCACATTTGCACGTGCTGATGCCTAAAGCCGTTTGATTAACATTATAGCAGGGAGATACGTGAAAAGATACAAATTCAACATTAACTACATAATCATGAGGCGCCTTTATATTCCATGTACAATCTAAATAATTTTCATATACAAAACTGTTTCCTAAAAGTGGTGATTTTAAGGTACGACTTGATGTAGGGCTTAAATCTATTTGACCCCCACACCCAGCAGATTCCGAGTAACTGAAAATAATTTCAACTTTGAATCCAGAATATGAAACGGTGCTGTCAGTTACAAACTGCAGGAGAACTTCATTTCCACTGCCCTTGATTATTGCACTTGAGTTTATGTGACCACACATCAATGCAAGACGGTTATTGTTGTCAATACTCCATCCATTATAAACTGCAATGTAATCATTATAGCAATCGGGGTTACCCTCTAGATCGATGTAATCAAATCTCAATACGACTAATTTATTTACCGGGGCTTGTATAATCCAAGTACAATTTAAATCTCGTTCATATTTGTCAAATTTAATAACATGACTATTATTACTAACTTTACCTCCACAAGTATATAGGGAGTAAGATAATTTAAATCCTTTTCTACTACTATATCTATCGGTACTTAAAACCATTTCGACTTCTTCAACGTTTCTTAAGGGAGATGGAAGCTCTTTTCCACAGTATACCTGATAAATATAGTTGTATTGACTATGTGCTGATAAAGTAACGTTGTCATACTCACATAATGGATACGTACCTTCGATGTCAAATGTTAAAAATTTCAATTCAATCCTATTACCTGTTCCTGTAAATTTATATTCACATTTCAAGGAAGGTAAGTATCCGTTGTTATACCCTGGACTATACAGAATTTGTTCCTTCTCGGTGGCTATATATATACCGCCACAAATAGAAGCCCAGCGAGCTCTAAATCCATCCAGATTAATCTCTGAATTGGTGCGGAAGACCACTTTCATTTGATTATAAGTCGAATTATACGCTGGTGGTAATCGCCGGCCACAAAGTCTTGCAACTTCAGTGTACATGTCGTCCTTCCAGTCATATATAATTAACGCATCCTTAGTACAATTTGGTGTATCTTCAATTACGAAACGTTCAATGAATTTAAGAGATACTCTATTACCAATTTCTGCTTTTATTTCCCATATGCACTCTTGATTTGCTATGTAATTTTTCGGAAAGTTAGGCGATGAAAGAATCCGTTCATGTTTTGTTAATATTCCACCACATTGACTTGTTGCAGTTTTCACATTAATTTGTATTTTTGTGCTATTCTTAGCACTTGAGTGATATTCAACGAACGTGTACATGTAAGATGTTACTAAAGAATTTTGAGGAATTCTATCTTTACAATAGTCACCAATTATTGCTGCCAACTGTCCCGTACCTTGGCTTATTTTTATAAATTCATTGGAGCAATCCAGTTGGAATTTACCTTCCAATTTTATTTCAATTTTACTATTTGTAGGTGCGAGAAGTACCCATGCACAATCTATTGAACCGTTATTATTACTTGTTGAATTTAAAACATTTACAATTTCTTCGCTGACATAGACAACTCCACCACATGGTTGTAACTTCCATTTAATTTGGAAATTCAATATTTTGTCCTTATTTCTAATCGCAGTAAGATCCATGACGTTTGATGGAAGCCTGTAAGTTTCTTGTTTATCTCCCCTACAAACAGATCGGGTAATTGAGAGATCCTCTGTAATAATAGATTTTATAGATAAACGAGGCTCGGTGAAGCGACAACTTTTACTCATTGATGAAGTATTAACATTAGCTTGAATGACCATTGTATTATATTGAGAATTCGAGCTATTTTGAATATTGTCGTACCTGTAATGCCACGCACATACATAAGAACGTTCGAGATCGGGATCTGATAATTCTCCCGTGTTGCCACTTAATTCACCCCCACACATAGATTCATCATTTGATGTAAATTGAGCTTTAAATCGATGAGTTTTAGTTCCTAGCGGCTTTAACCACACGTAGATTCCTAAAGTACTTCCAGATGATTCGAACACTTTAACTGTTGTAGAATAATTTTTATCAGGTATTTTTTCAATCAGAGTTTGGAATTGCACATCATTGTATATTCCTATGCGATGGTTTTCTAAGTCAAAGTCTAACAGTTCTAGGCGTACACGTCTGTTGGAGTTAGGTAGCTTAATTTTCCATTGACAAAACCTTAATGTCGTTAGTCTGGGATAGCCAGGCGTTGTTAGAAACCCTTCTGATGTTGTAACAGTGCCACCGCATGTAGGCCTCCAGGAACTAAAAGTGAGTTTAAATCCCCTGTTGTCAGAAATTTGATCCCAATCATTCGGCTTACCAATAGATAATGCGACTATTACTTGATTAGTAAACGATTCAGTAGGTGTTGAATATTCTTCTATGTCATCACTACAATATTCTTTTAAAATAGTAACAGTATTATTTACTGGAATAGAATTTTCGCCAATTGTAAGTTTTGTAGCACAAGGTTCCACAGTGTCAGGAAGATTAAAATCCTTCAGTTGAAGTTTTAAACTAAATACTGATGGTCCAATGATGTTCCATTTACATATTGTACCATACGGCAATACAGGCATGTGTGGGTAACCTGGTGACATCAGAGTGCCTTCGCTTGCTACAATGGTACCGCCGCAAACATCTATAGAAATGTTTGCTTTAAATCCATTTCTGGGTTCTGACAATTGCGTTGAATACTTAATATACATTAGATTGTTACTAGTTTTTATTGTACCGGGCTTCTCAAGACAATATCTTCCTTTTAGTGGAGAAATACTAGTAGAACCCTCACGAACTTCCACATATTCAGAAACACAAGATTCCGATTTTTCTAAGTCAAATCTTTCAATAAAATCAATACGTAAAATTTCACCCGGGGAACCAACGAATACCCAAACACACTCTGTGTAAGGTAGAGGTACGGAAGGGAAATTAGGTGAAGATATAACTTCCCATGGATGATCAAGATCCAATGAAGACGTCCCGCCACACGCAACATTTATTTCTTCAAAACGTATTTTGAAATTTTTAAAAGTCCCTAAGGAATCTCTTGAAACGTATGTCGCGGAACTTATAAATACGGCATTGCTAGATGAAGTTAGGTCACTCAATTTTTCATGTGCATAACCGCAATATCTTCCATTACCTAATAAAGGCGAATCTCTAGTTTCGCCATTATGTATAATGACGTATGAAAAGCAATCGGTACTTGAAATGTTAAAATTTTCAAATATAATTTTTACATTTCGACCAGGTCGTACTTTCAGCTTCCATTCACATCGCATCATACTTGAAAATATGTTTTGCATATCAAACCATGTCGGCTCTACTACCCCTGAATTCAAAAGTTCACCCCCGCATATTGATGCAACCTTAGCTGAAAATCCTTTTGCAGATGTGGAAGTATCTGTTTTAAATTCAACTTTTAGATAATTGGATGCGTTCATTGGTACTTTTATTGCTTCTTTTTCACAAATATTTTCTTTCAAAGGAGTCCATTGATCAAGAGAATCTGAAGAAAATATGTTTATGTTATCCGCAAAACAGTTTAGTGTCTCTTCTAAAGATAAATCTTGAAAGGATAATTGTAAGTGACGACCAGCTGTTGATTTAAAAACCCAAACACAGCGTAAATCATTATCGTACTTTAGAGGATAGTTAGGCGAGGTGAAAGTGACAGTATGTCCTGGAGCTATAATTTCTGTATGATTAAATCCACAATTCGGTTTGTTGCCGATATCGATTCCTTCATCCTTATCAGCTTGCTCCCAGTGTAAATGGAAAAGAGAACCGGTATTTGATTCTTCCAAATGCAATTTGATGTAAACAACACCTGAAGTTGTTTTAAGTGGTTTAATTTGGTTTGTTATTAGTCCACATATCTCTTCTAGAAGCGGTGCTTCTTCATTGTATCCATCATAAAAGGCTAAGTAATTTAGACATGTTGTCCCCTGATTATGAATTTCTAACTTGTCAATCGATAAAGCAATAATTGACGGGTTTTTTATAGTTACACGCCACGTATATTCAGCGCTGCCTTCGTATACATTGGGATACAAGGGTGATGTTATTTCACCTCTTGTCAATCCAAATATGTTATTTCCATGCAAAAATCCGTAATGAAATATAAAGCCGCGTCCTGAGTCTTTACTATCACTATGAAATTTTACAAACAGTTTACTTGCAGATGTTGTGTTCGTTGGTATAACATTTCCACAAAAGACTCCTAATAGTCTACCACCACCATTATCTTCACGAATTTCTAGGTAATCTTCATTGCATCCTTCTGAATATTCTATGTTTAATTCTTCAAACGTTATAAATACTTTATTACCAGGTGACGTGCTCAAAATCCATTCACAGTCAGATTCAGGAGGATATGATTGGGGATAATTTGGCGAAGCGATAGTACCTTCCTCTGATGTTAATATGCCTCCGCAAGCCGAGGTTAAGGTAGTATAGTGGGCTGAAAACTTGCCTGAAATTTTTCCAACGTAACTTCCAAGTTTGATGGTCATTGCACTACCATGACTTACGATCATTGGAGGAACTTTATTTCCACAGTATTCATCGATCAAAGGCGATTCCTCATCATCGCCATCAAGTATCCTCAGAAATGACGCTGGGCACGATCTACTTGTATTTGTAGAATATATTGTATATTTAGGTAACGATATATGTGTTATAGTTAGTTTAATTTTTAAATCGGGAGTAGGGGCTAACAAAGTCCATGTACAAGTTTCAATAGAATCTTGCAAAAAAATATTTTTAATCACACCGTCACGAGCGACTGTAATGCGAGCACCGCATATCATATTAAAAGATGCCTTGAAACCCTTAGCAGTCCCATAGTCATTTGTAAGAAATTGAAGGCTTAGTTCGTTGGACTTAGACACAATTTCAGATATATTCGTCTTTGGGCAAATAAGATAAGTGAAATTGGACTCTAAAATGTTACTTGTTTCATAAATACTAATTTTGTCTTCACAAGGCGACGAATCTTCATCATCTTCTGAATATAAATCAAATTCTAACATATTTAATTGTATTCTGTGGTTCTTGGGTACTATTATAGACCATATGCAGTCTAAATTATCATCATAATTCTTTGGATAATTTTTTGAGTATATTATACCGGAATGCGCTATTACTTTACCGCCGCACCCAGATCTAAATGAATCAAAATGAGAATTGAAAAATACATTCCTCAGAGAAGACTTCTTAATAAATCTTACTAAAAGAACATTAGAACTCCCTTGAACTTGTCCCAGATCTCGATGGCAAATTTTAGTTATGAGTGGCGCATCGATGCTTTGTCCATTGTATATCTCAATCGCATCCTCTGTGCAATTTTTACTATCATACATATATAATTCTGTGAACGTTATTGTTGCACTTGTGCCTAGAGGAGTTTCTATTATCCATTCACAATTTATTTCATTTTCAGCTAGAGTCATTCTCTTATCCAAAGACAAGAATCCAAAACGCTTTTGAATATGACCACCGCAACCATTTTTAACCCACTCTAGACGGAATCCACTTCTAGTGAAATAACCGCCTGATTTAAATTTGATATTAAGGATGTTAGTTTCAACATTTATTTGTTTAGGCATTGTAGACCCACATAGCTTTTCTGTAACAAATGTACCATCAGTTTCGCTTATTTGTACAAAATCTGTGTCACACGTATCTACAGGTGTACGAATTGCAAAAAAGTCTAGCTTCCTCCAAGGAAAGTTTCGGTTCGTCTTAAAGATGTTAAAATGTGTAAATGTCACGTTAATTTTATTTCCTCTTGGAACTGTAATAGTCCACAGACAGTTAGCATAATGCGGATAATTGCTGGGGTATCCTGGACTTTCAATAACGCCAAAACTACCAGTAATGTTGCATTGACAAATAGTGTTATAGCTTAGTAGAAAACCTTTACTACTTATGTAAAAATCAGATCGAAATTTAATGTAAGCGTAGTTTGTAGACGTTTCAATATTTCTCAAAGCATTTGACATTTCACAGTGTTTACCTAAACTTACGGCACTTGTATCTCTACCATCGAATATTTCTACGTAGTCGTCCATACAATGCCGAGTCATCTCTAAATCTAATTCAGCAAAGGAAATGCGGATCCGAGATCCAGCACTTGTGACTATTCTGTAAAAACATTCTGCATTTTCGTTGTAATTATTTGGATAATTAGGTGAAGAAATAGATCCGTTCGCACTAGTGAGTGTGCCTCCGCAGCCAGTTATGGTGCCATCCCATTCAATTTTAAAGCCACGGCCTGTTAAGTAAAAGTCAGAATGGAAATGCAAATACAAACTATTCGCGGCCGATACAATACGTTTTGATTTGAATTTACCGCAATATTTGCCTATCAGAGGAGTTTGCTCCGTCGCTCCGTTTCGAATTTCTAAGTAATCGCCAAGATCACACTTATCACGTATGGGACGTTCTAAGTCAAACTGGGATATATTGAGCTTAATTTGCTGCCCAACAGGCACAGTAATTGTCCAAATGCAATCGCGATTAGGCTCATATACATTTGGCCATCCTGGGGAGTATATGTAACCATGAGACTTTACCAAGAATGCTCCACAGTGCGATTTTTCATCTACAAAGGAATATGATAAAGCAAAACCACTTTCTATTATGCTACTATCTGATTCAAATTTTAACATGAGTCTATTAGTAGAAGATATGAGGGCGGGTGGTATTGTACTACCACAATAACGACCAAGTAAATTACGCTGATTATCATCATCTATTTCAAATAGTTCTACAAAGTCAGTGGTACATGATGGTCGAATTTGATTTTCGAGCCTAAATCTATCCCATGTAAGCTTAATATGCTTTCCTTCAGGAGCAATTACCATCCAAGTACATGATTGGTCATTTTTGTAATTCGTTTGTGCATCTGACGGGTGACTTATTATCCCCGTATCATCTCTGTGTATTCCGCCACATTCAGTACTTATAGTTGTATAGTTAGCATAAAACCCGGTGCCTGTTATGCTCATGTCGGACTTAAATCGTATGTACATATAGTTAAATGTTGAAGTTTGGACTGGGGGTAAGCGTTCCGATCCGCAAAATGTTCCAAGTAACGTCGAGTTGATGTCAGGCCCATCTCTAATTTCAACATTATCGTATTGGCAATTGGAGTAACTGTTATTTTCAATATTAAAATCTTGAAACGTTAGCTGTATTGCTTTTCCAGGGGTAGTATTAATAATATATTCACAAACTTTGTTTTCCGGGTAATGGAAAGGATATCCTGGCGATTTTATAATACCACTATCCCCATATAACTGTTTGTGACAAATAGATTCATAAGTTATTTTGAAACCTTCTGAAGCCATTGTATGATCAGATTTGAATATAATATATAACGTATTAGATGATGTAGTATATGATTTCGGATGTAAAGTACCACAAAATTTACCGACGAGACGAGAATCACTAGATGGCCCATCATAAATCTTAACGTAATCATACTTGCATCGGAAAGAATTCTCTAGCGAAAAAGAAACAAAATTAATACGAATTTTTGTGTCTTCACTGGTTTTTATTTTGTATTCACATTTTAAATTACTGATATATTTACCGTTATAAGTAGGCGAAGTTATCTCTCCTCTGTACTCAGTAAAATATCCACCACAACCGGGTATACCTTCAACTGGGGCATAAGCGATTTGGAACCCGAAACCAGAATTATATGCATCAGAATGAAAATGAATCAAAAGTTCAGAACCAGCTGATTGTAGAGGAGCAGGTTGGGTTGAATTACAATACTTTTCTAAAAGAGGGTCTCTGACGTGCCCTCCGTCATATATAGCAATAAAGTCAAAACTGCAGTTAACATGTGATTCAATATCTAGCGCGAAAAAATGCAATTGTATTCTTTTTCCAATGGCAGAGGTTAAATGCCAATAACAGTCTCTATTCGGTGGATATTTACCGGGAGAGCCCGGTGAACTGATATGACCGTGAGTACTAGCATCGATTTCACCACCGCACAATGGGTTAACACTAGTCCAATGTAAAGCAAAACCATCCTTAGCAATGCTTTGGTCTGACCGAAACCAGAAATATAAATTATTATGACTGGACACTATATTTCCTCCTTTAGGGAACTGACTACCACAAAATCTCCCGATTAACTGATTAGCCGAGCTTCTACCATCATGTATTTGTAAGAAGTCATATAGACAGTCTGGGCTCAATTCTAAATTAAATTTACTAAACGTCACATTTATAACTTTTTCTGGTATAGTATGAATAACCCATGCACAACGAGCATTGTGGCTATAAGAAGCATTAGTTAGGGGATATATTATGCTGCCTTCTTCGTGATTCAATACACCACCACAAAGAGTTGCGTGTGACTGGCACAAGTCTCCAGAAAATAAAGCGGTACACTCACACCTGAATCCCGCAGATGAATTTTCATCCAAGCGGCAGCTACCTCCATTTTGACAAGGATTACTTTGACATAAATTTTTCGAATTTTCACAATGTATACCATTGAAACCCTTATGGCAAATGCAGGTATAGCCACTTCTAAGTGAATGACAGTACCCATGCTCACCACACGGATTGTCTTCACATTGTAGAGTTATATTACCTGTGTTCGGGACGTAGCATCCGTTAACACCAACACCATCTCCATACATTCCATCCGGACAGACGCAGTGTCCCATCCTCCCAGCAAAACTAAACCGGCTTTCGACACAACGCGCAGATGGATGACAACCACCATTATTTATACCACAAGAGCTTCTCCAAGTGCAAGTTACGCCATCACCCTGATATCCCGTTGGACAGGAACCACAAATTCTTGATCCGATTGTATTATGACATGTGACGAAAGGAATAATACTGCAACCACCATTAGGCAAAGTGAGGCACTCGTCGATGTCGTAGCAGATATATCCATTACCTTCAAAACCTGGTGGACAATTACCGCAACGAAATGAACCGGGAAGATTTATGCATTCCACTCTGGGGTTTACAGAACACCGGGCACCTTGTTCACATTCATTCACATCTGTAAGGCAAGCAATTTCTGTAGAATTCCTTGTCCAACCTTGATCACAGATGCATTTGACGCCATCTCCGGATGATACAGTTAAACAAGTACCATGCCCACACATTTCGAAATCACCACCGGAGCAATCTTTAGCTTTCCTCGTACAATGTAGACCAAACCATCCTGCTCTGCAAAGACATTCGTAAGATCCTGGTCTATTAATACAAGTTGCACCATTCTGGCAGCCTAAGTCTGTACCGGCGAAGTTGCGGCATTCATTCACATCGTCTTCACATTTTGGTCCCTCCCAATTTGTTGGACATAGACAATGATAACCTGTCGCCAAGTTTAGACAAGTACCACCGTGTCGACATGGATTTGAATCACAATTGTTAACTCTTCTGCTCATTTGTGTCCTCAGGAGCGATACTCTATTATTAATTCTATTAATTTTTCTTGAAAGTAACGTTATGTTAAAGAGTAAATCGGCAGGTAATGGAGTATTTTGGGTTTCTAATTTTTGCAAGCGTTCAGATATGCTATTTATATATTGCAGATCATTTTCAAGTTCACTGGCGGAGGTCGGTTTATTATTTCCCGGTGCAAATGTAGTATTTATATTAAGTACATTCAAGCCGCCTAAATATACTGATGACTTGGGTCCATTGCGACGTAAATATATATTTTTGTTAAACGCTGGTTCTAAAATTAAATCGCCGTTGGATGTTTTTATTTTAGGTCTTTCTTGATTAACATCACACTGTATAAACACATCGCAAAAAGTTATTATACACAAGAACTGTATCACTATCCACAACATGGTACTTGCGCGTACCGCTCTTATTAAGAGTGTCTACAGACTGCGCCCTACATATACTGACATTATGAGTAGATTTAACAAAAGGGGCGTTGTTAATAAATGTTAGGGCGTTGTATCAAACGCCCCTATATCATGTTACAAATATTCAATAGTTTATTTGTAAGTAAACCAGATGTTTTTCATAAACTTATCATTTTTATAAATTACTAGCTGTCGACAGCGACTATGTCCGCTATTAATTTAAAATAAAACTTAATTAGTAGCCTATCTATTCTTTCAGACTATGTTCTACATCTGTGCCAAATATCAGTCAGATATGTTGAATCGTTGCAGAATCCTCTATATCTATAATATGTCAAATTTCATAGAGATCATTTCAGCAGTTTAGGCCATATACTAACAAACATCCATACATCCATCTAAACTTTCTTATTTATAATATTACAAGCTGTGGCCTACGACTTAGTCCGCGCGGAATTAACAAAAAACTTAGTATCCTGTTTGTTATTCGAGAATATATTTTATATCGGTGTAAAATTTCAACTAACTAACTAAGCTAACTAACAATTTTCGATTTTAACAAATAGGAAAAGGAAAAACGAAATATGTACGCCCCTTTCTCAGTTTACATTTGAATGATGAGCACAACAATCTTTCCCAGTCATGTTTTATTTCC
>JAAOEG020029431.1:0-15392 GCA_011763625.2 Papilio bianor | reverse complement strand
AATCCACTTCCCCTTCCCACAATTTCCTTATAAGAAAAGGGTAAAGGGTAGTAAAGGGAAGAGGACTAGTATCAGGCCTCCGGCACCACACTCATCAGACGAAACGCGGAATAGCTTCCACTTCACGCCTGTCAGAAGACACAGAAGTGTGGTCGTGGTATTACACCGGGCGAGCCGGCCAATTCCTGCGAAGATGTTAAAGCGGGCTCTACCACTATCCGTTGAGCCGTATCTAGCTATCTATATACCTTCAAACATCCATCCGTCCATCCAAATCATTGTTGAGTATTTAATACAATTAGTTGTTTCAGCAAGTGCATAAATTTCATTAATTATCCCCCTTTTAAAATATTTGGTTCTTATACAACGTTATCAATAAAACTTCCTCTAGTATTGTGTGTTATGTATACTATACATATTGATTTAGCCCCACAAAGATAATTTACAAAATGATTTAGTTTACTCAAAAGAAACGATTACCACCTTATTAATATTATTTAAATGTTTTAGGAAACATACCTAAAGGTGTGCATATTTGCTACAAGCAACTTGTAGCCTTTGATTATTTAAACTATTGTATATAATCAAAGCCTGTAGCTATTTTCGTAGAATTATCAATTTATTAAATTGCTTTGAAGTTGCTAATGAAACTCATGCAAAACTGGAACATCGTAGTTCCATTATAATGATATTTTGTTCATTATTACCTAATGAGGCTTTGAGTTATTCAAAATGAAAATGATTGGTTGTTTTCAAATACAGCCGTGAGCAAAAATACAGGGTCGGTTAAGAAAGTTTGGATGGATGGATGTCGGAAGATAAAGACGCTAGCTAACTGAAATAAATTGTGCATGATAGACAATTAAATATATTTAAAACAAAATAAATTATATTTATTAATTTATTTATATTTCATTAATAAACATAAACTTGTTTAGATTTTAGTACTTAAAAATAAAATTTAATGAAAAATACTGTATTATCCAAGTTTACGTAAGATATCCTTTTTCGTTTAAGTTTATGTTTTTTAATGAAATATAAATAAATTAATATAATTATTTTATTTTATTTCATTTTAAGGATATTTTATTGTCTATCATGCAAAATTTCAGTTAGCTACCGTCCTTATCTTCCGAGATATTCAAACATTCTTAACCTACCCATTATTTTTGCTCACGGCTGTAGTTTACTAAATCCCCCAGCGTGATGTTCTATGAAAATTAATTACGCCACATTTTATTCCCAGCAATGACAATATAAAATACTAGTTTGAACACGTTTCGTCCACATGGAATAAAAATGAATATTAAGAAGCCGTTCTTCAAGACCGTGTTCTACACCTATACCAAAGCGTTCTGGACATACCTTCTAATATCCATCCATCCAACGGTCTATCTAAAAATTCGCATTTGTAACATATTACTTAGAAGTTAGATTGCTTCAGTAATCGTGGCTCTCCACTCTCGAACCACGATTAACTATAATGCTAGGACCATTATTTGCACTGTCGCGACACGTCGGGCAAAAGCTATTCCTTCTTCCGCACATCTCATTGCAAATTCAAAGATTGGCCTTCGCGAAGTATTTGTGGTGTGATCAAATTTGCCTTAAGTTGGTTATAGGTATTTAAAATGTTGCCAATGTTATCAAAGGATAATAAAAAAAAGAATGTTTGAAACAAAAAGAATTCGTAGAACGTTTTAAAAATTGGATCTTCAAAAAGTCAGAATGTGATAGCTGACAACGCTATTCAATTTCTAGCCGGTAATCAAATTTGCATAAGAAATTCATAAGGGGATAAACGTTACGAGATTGCCCTTTGATCCTTTAAGGAGATAGAAATACTTTATATTTTATTTTAGAGAAACGTAGAAGCGAGTCATATTTTAATTTAATCTTCTTTAAAAATGTAAATCCATACACTTATATAAAACAAAGCCGTATTAGTCACACCACTTGTAAGACGAGAAAGGCTGCACCGGTTTATTATTATTTTTGTGTTTTTGATTTCTATTCGTAAGAAATAGAACAATAGGTATTTAAAAAAATTTACTCATAAATAAAAAAATATTAACGGTCGATACAACGGCCGACTAGCCGTTGTATCGACTTTGTTATATATCCTAAATCAGCTGATTTATTGTCAGCCCGATTGTCTTCATTTTGTCTGAGACTGAGCGATGCCATTCTTTAATACGGCCACGTCTTCTCCTTCCTAAAAAGATCCATTCCAGGGCCCTTCTTGGTATATGACTGGGATCCTGACGTAGCGTACGACCAATCCACAACAACTTGCGGCGCCGTTATTGCTGACCGATCAGCTGCTCTCTACCACGTGCCAGGAGTTCTTCGTTGCGTATCGTTTCTTGCCAGTAGATTCCTAGGATTTGTTGGTGGCAATGATTGATGCAGACTTGAACTCGCTAAATTGTAGCTTTTAGTTTTCACTCGATACGTGAGCTTCTTAGACTGCCATGTGGGGCGCAGTTGCGCGAAAGTGGCCCTGGGCTTGGCTATTCTAGGTGACATCCTCGTCGGTCCACCATACCACATTTGTCCCAATTATCAGAATAAGAAAAGTAAAACGGTTTAGAATAAGTTTATATCGTATAGTTTAAAAGAAGCTTCGATATACAAATATGTTTATGAATTTCACACAGAACCAATCAGATCACCGTTAGTATCGATGCAAAATGTTTCGGTTGAACGTGGACGCAAATGAACGTAAGTCATTGATTTTATGACCAATTTGTGCATTAGTTTTCAGTCGCTTAGTAGAGGAACTACAAATGTAGGTTCTACGTTAAACTGACTTGAATACGAAACAGTTTTGAAATAACAGTATCAACAAACTTCTAGATTGATGAGAAGTTTGATGCACGACTGATTCCTAGGAGCTAAGTTATTTCGTAACTGTGAGTATTTTATTGATATTATGTGAAAAAAATTGTGAACTACTAATATAGTTATAATTTTAATTGAATATAAACTAATGAGATATCAAATATAATTGGTAATGGTATAATTATAATTGGATTTCTAGGTGTTGCGTGAAATATATATTTTTTTTGTATGAATGTTGCACAAATGTACACAAGAAATTCAAAAATAGAAAAACACATTGGCACATGGCGGGATTCGAAACCAGGACCTGCAGATTACAAGTCACCGACGCTTTGACGTAATAAAAAACATGTCAAAAGTAATTAGTAGAAATGCTATAATAATCTCGAAGTCTCTCGTAGTTACAATTTGAATATAATTTGCAGAGAAGTGTACGCTTAAAGCATGAACTTGAGGTAATGATGGGATCGGCTTTTGTAATCACGAAATCTGCGTACCTACATCTATTGTCTAAATACAATATGTCTAGCTTTCTAGCAACGAGTTTTGGGACTAGTGAGAAGCCTTCTTGAACCAAACATTTTAAAATATATTATGCAATAATGAGAAAAGCCGCTATCAAGAAGACAATAAATTTATGAGAAATAATGAGGAAGAATTAACTACAAAAAAAGACGCTCATAAAATTTCTATTACTACCAATTTTTTTATCTCTTTACTAGATGACCCGGCAGACTTCGTACTGCCTAAAAGACCTAAACTTCTGTATAAAATAAACTTAAAACAAACAAAAGGAATCCGTAATAAAAATCGGTATGAATGAAGTTTTATTACTATTTACGATTACACATGATGTTGCTTAATTAAAATACAGAGTTTTCCTCAAATACTGGCTATAAGGTTTCAATTTGATATTGACAGACACACACAGTTATGATAAAGTCTGTTAATTAATTTAAAGCTTTCTAATTAACTATATTTTTATTTTGTTATGAAATTTTTTAATTTGATTTCTGAACAACGGGGTGGAACAACAAAATTGTTGTTTTTATTTAATTCCATCATTTCATTATTCGTACCTTTTTAACCTTCTCTGGACTTCCACAATTAATTCAAGATCAAAATTAGCCAATTCGATCCAGCCGTTCTCGAGTTGTACCGAGATTAACGAACAGCAATTAATTTTTATATACGTGTATAGATTATAGTTACTTATATACCCTCAGTAACAATATATAAAAATTTAACAATATTTCATGTATTTAATTTTAGAAGTTTGTCATACATATAGCCCGATATGTTTTCTGTATATTGACAGAATAAAGTGTGAAAACTTTGGAAAAAGTCACCAGAAGGAGTAACATCTTTAGGTAAATCCTTAACCTTTTTATAGAAGGAATTATAACGCGCTTCTTCTTCCCGCTTGTACAATTGCACCAGATCCATATCTTCATACAGTTGTAATATACGGCTGACTTTGTCGGGCTCCCAGCTGCCGTAGTTGTCTATGAAGATACGTCGCTGCTCCGGCGTGCAGTGTCGTAGTACTGTCACCGCCACCCACGAACACTTGCCCTCCTGTATGTCTGTTCCTGATTTACCCTCTATCAGTCCTATTGTATTGAAATAATCCATCAAGTCGTTATGTATCTGAACCATTATGCCGATATCTGTGCACACATCGTCTACAGTCCGGAAAGAATCCGTATTCAGCTTGTTGCTAAGCGCTAACCCCATCAGAATTGGTGTTTTCACAGCATAAAACGCAGATTTAAATATGTTTGTTATGTTGTATTGTTCAATTGTAAATCTATCGTTATTTCTCGATCTTTGCTCAGAGAACCCGTAAAATATGTGTTACTTAATATGTTCAAAACTTGGTCCCGTAGTTTTCCTTTGGCGTTTTGTCGAACGATTTCATCTATAAAGCTTCTCATGATGCAACCGTCGAGCAAAGCCAGCGTGTCATTGTTATCTACCAAGTGCCAGCACGTCTTGCCGCATCGTAACTTCGAGTCGTCCTCGTAGTCGTCCCATATGAAGCCGTAGCTTTGTAGCTATAAAACAGTATGAAAGGCTTAGTTCATTTTTTGTTTAACCTAAAGAAGCACTGTTAAGTGTAGCGTTTTCTGTGTAATTAGCAAAACGACGACATATGTAACTTGTGTTCAGTTTCTTTTCGTCAGTCAGTTTATTGCGTCATGAACTAGCAATAATTTAAATACTTACATACGTAACAACTACATATGTATATTATTATAATATACAAATACACTGTACAATTGTGTCCAAGATCCCTCCCCACTAAGTGACAGTCATTTTGTTTTTTTGGTTTTTTGTATTATTATACAATATTTAAATAATCGGGATATACCATTTCAGTAGTCACCAAAAGTGCTTTTATTTGATGTAGTGATTCGTCACAAATGTTCTTGGGATTACCAAATGATTCGTAAGCGAACAACATAATTCTCCTTGCACTGGTCTCCGGCCCATTGTGTAGTACTCCGTGACCTGTAAGATATGATTTGTTTTAATTATTCATAGGCTGGCAACCCCCGGTGTTGCTTCCGAGCGTTTCCAATTAAACAGTGACTTTCGGATTTGTCGAGGTTTATAATCTTTACTTTTGAGATTCATAAATTACAGTGGCGGACAAAATGATCGTAGTTTAAGTTTTTTTTTTATATAACTAGGTGGCAAACGAGCAAGCGGCTACCTAAAATCGCTAAAATAGCGAAGTGACTGCTGCCCGTAGACATCCGCAATTGCAGATGCATTGCTTACCTTTAATCAATAGAGACAGACAGACAGACAACAGACGCACTGAAAGATAATATTTCATCTTCCTATGCGTTTCCTCCTCCGTCAAGTCCACTTCCCCTTCCCATCCTTTCCTTGTGAGCTAAGGGTGGGAAGGAAAAGAAGACTAAAATTAGCCCTCCGCCACCGCACTCAGACGAAACACTGTATAACTTCCACTTCACGCCTGTCTTATTTGTGGTTGTGGTATTACACCTGGCGAGCTGACCCATTCCTGCGAAGATGTTAAAGCGGGCTCTACTGGTTCCACTGTTAAGTTTAAGTTCTGATTAAGTGCACAAAATCAAAATATAAAATGGAACCAAAAACTATAAGTCACTTTTTTAAATTACGGTGGTGTAATCAAATCAAAACAAAATGAGAATAATATTTAAGGCAGGTTGGCCCTGACTCGGGATCAAATTAGTCTATGTGTTCTCCCAGACTATCCTCTATATTTATATGCCATACAACAGTTTAGGCGACAAACCACCATCCATCCATCTAAACTTTCACATTTATAATATTATTATAGTAAGATCAATGAGAAAATTGTTTAATGTTTGCCACAAAAAAATTGTTCGAAAATTAAAATAGAAACGAAATGTTGAATTAAAAAAAACTAGACGTGATATTAAAATATTTTAGGGCAATGAAATATTTATATTTATAAAGAAATTTCTTAAAGGAGGATTGTGTTGCCGACCAGTGAGTTATTTATAAAGATTCGAAAATATTTACCCTTTTTATTCTATTCTTCATTTCTACAGATTGAATCAATGTTGCTTTCGCTAAAGTTTCATCTACAATTTTCGGGACGTAATTATCAAATTCATTGACAAGTTTCACCATGAGGGAATCAGATTTATCTTGACTGTAGCATCTGAAACTGCAAGGTTAATTCAATTAAATTTAATTTTGCGAAGATTAGAAAAAAAATTAACTCACCGGTTTCTGTGGATCTTTGAAAAGTTCAATATTAATCTACGAGATATCATTTTGCTAAATCCAAAATGAGTTTTCTCATACTACGGAGCACGAGCACGAAATTTTGCATACGGTATCTTTATATACTATCCCCCCACTATTTTCGTTGGAATATATGTGAATATCGTAAAAACAGCAAAGCTGTATTGTATTATATTTGCCATTTCTCGCCTACTTAAAGCCAACTTTAACTTTAAATAACTACAAGGGGCCTGAGAGACCCCGCCGGCATGTGGCTAGGGGTAACAAAGTTTTCTATTCGTGTAAAGTGTCTAGTACACGATCAAAGTATTTTAATAAAATATTAACAAAACCGACAAAGGTACACACAATTAAAATATATGACACACTAGCTTTTGCCCGCGAATCCGCTCGCGCGAATTGAAATAAAGCTTAGTACATGTGATATTCCAGACTATGTTCTGTAACTGAACTAAATTTCAATAAGATATTCTTATAATATTCTAATTCTAATAATCTATTCTTATAATATATAATATTATATTATTAATCCATTGCGGACTTTCGCGTAAATATATAAATAATAATAAACTACATATCCCTCGGGAACATAATGACACTGTTCAGGGATCAACCATATCCCATGTGTAACTCCAGACTTTGATATCTGTGCTAAATTTCAATATGTTGTATATGTTGAACCAGAATTATCGAGTAAACATGAAGAAACTAAATTAAAGTGGGGATACCCACGGGAACCATAACTATTTCCGTGGTCAAACCTAGCCTATGTATTCTTCCAGACTGTCTTCTAAATTTCTAATATCATTGAGATCCGTTGAGCCGTTTAGGCTACAAACTCTAACAACCATCCATCCATGCAACTAAACTTTCGCATTTATAATATTATTAGGATTAAGATTTGTCGACTTTTGGGATATTTCACCTTAATTTTTTTTTATTTTAAATATATTTGAAGTTTTAAAGACATATACTTTTTGTTATTCTTTGTTTTTTTCTTTTGTTCATTGTTAAAAGTAATTTAAAATTCAAAATCAAAATTTGTCACTAACAGCTGACGGCCTTTTAGGCCTTAACAATTATTCGCAATGGTAGTGAAAGATTACATTAATAATCTGCTGATGACATGTGAACACACGCCAAACTCATCGGAAGAAACCAGGTAAGAAAAGAAGAAATTAATACTAATTTATGTCGAAATGCGATTTTATGTATACATTGTATCATTAAAAAAATATATTGATTCAATAATATAAGTGTCGTGTTACAAAATAAAAACGGAATAATATTTACACATGTAAGACGTAACCTTAAGTACAATTACTCCACAATTAATCACACACACACACAAAGAATATAACTTAGGCATACTAATTACATTGTGGCTGCGACATTATACACAAATATACTTTAAGTATTCGCTACAGAGTACATCACTCGATAAAATATCTGTATAATTTTTGTTAACGAGACCTACAACCTAACTTTGTTCTTGAAAAGGAAACATCACGGCTCATGTTTTTCTATTCTCTGGAACATCAATATTTTCTTGTGTACTTTCAAATTGCTTCTACAAAGGAAAACGTCGTCGTAAATATCGTTCAGTCACATACTACAGACTGTAAGATATTTAGTTAAATTCGGCGTTTCTTATTTTTTCAATGTCCAGATACGGAAAATTCTTTGATTTACATATCCGGATATGGCAAAGGGATAAGAGACACACAGCATATTTTAATAAAACAAACTTATGTACCGTGGAAGAACTATATTTCAAAATTCAATCAGAGCCATACATTACGTAAGAACAAAAAAATAACATATAGTTTGTTACAGCGAGTACAGTATAGTTTAAAGTCAAAGTGTTCCACCAACGGTAGATTGTGATTTCTTTTTGTTACAAGTTACGTAACATCACGAAATGTGTATTTACGTATTACAGATATTTATAAAAATACTTAAACGGATACAAAAATACTCACGATAATTTAACTTAAGTTGACGAGTCTTGGATAATTTTAATACAAAATTTACTACTGAATTACATTTCTTGGATTAAAATCTCTGTTGGCCATTGTTAAAGAGCTATGCAATTTTCTTAATCCTTCAACATTTTTCTTTGTCTATACTTTTGCAGTGGCATACTTTTTTATTTTAAGCCTGTGCAGTACTTTATCTTTTTTCAAACTCTCTCTCTGTATCGTTTACTCATTTTTTCATCGTCACTGAGTATTATTTAGCTTGAAGACAATTCAAAATTTAACCTCTTCCATTGACCTAAGAACACCCTACAATTTCAACACAATCTGTTCAGTAGTTCAATAGACAAAAATACATAAACATTGGTTTTCATGAATTTTAGAGGAGAAATAAAGGTTATTGTACATTGATTATTTATTTGGTTGATACACATTATCATACCAAATCAAATGTACAATGTGTCACCGGCGTCACTCAATGTGAGTTCAAATGTTTACACCTATCTTGCCTTTTAAAAACAGCCCTAATTGACTCTAACGCCATTAAAAAGAATAATGCAATAGCGTCATAAACCATTTGATATAGTGGAAGTGTTATAAGAGACAGATGCGTAAGAGACGTCCGCGTACTCGCGCAGTGAAACATCGATTGATAACAAATAATAACTCAATGTTGTTTAAGAATAATTTAACCAAGACATTGTTAACAAGAACTCGTACTAACGTATGTGTTACATTTATGTATTGGCCAAGGCAAGCCGTAGCTAACCAGCGTGAAGCGGAGGGAGGGGTTTACTTAGAAATTTACACTAAAATTAATGTTAAACACTTAACTCTATTTTTCATTGTCACCATCTTAAACAACTCTCATCAAAGTCCTTGAAACAAGAATACATTATTTAAAATAGATCTTAATGAATATATAAAAGAAAAATGTATTTTTTAGTGACATTTAATTTATAATAATAACTTTATCGTGACCTTTTTAGTTAAGATGTTTGGCGCTAGCTTAGTGGATGCCTATTCACTTCCTCAGATGTTGGTCGAAGCTCTTCGCTATTGGTCCATTCACCGATACAACTATAGGCATAATAGTAGTCGATTTCATACGCCACATGGCGGTAACCTCGTGAGCCAAGTCTAAATAGAAATATTTAAATCAACAATTTTTCATTTTCAGCTTTCACGAGATTGTCGTCATGTGGGACAGTGACATCGACTTACACAACTCTCAGACCGGTCAGATTACTAAACTGCTCAAAACGAAATAGGGCCCACCATGTTTTATAAATTAATTTTACAGATTCACACTCTTTTTTTCAGTTTTTATGATAAGGAATGAATAAATTAAGGTTTTTGGAAGTGTGTGAACATTAACAAGAGTAAGTTTTGCCAATTTTATGGAATTTAGTCAAAATTTACAGTTTTTAGGAAAGTTTACAGAAATTATTGAGTTCAATAAAGTTAGGTTTTGATTTTTATTATTGACTAAATCAATTAGTTTCATGGCGCTTAATAGCGAGTAGGTCCTCCTCTGTTTCGTATGCACTTTCTAAATCTATCTGGGACACTTTCAATGAAGTGGGTAATGTTTTCCTCGGATATTCACTCCCAACACAATTTTAGGGCGTTTATGAGCTCTTGTCAATTAGTCACATTACTGAAGTTCGATTTGAGGCTTCTTTTCAATTGGTCCCATAAATGTGCAATGGGGTTAAGAACGGGACTCTTGGCCGGCCACGGTAACACCGTAATATTGGCTTCAGAGAGAGCACTCTGGGTTCTTCGCGCTGTATGTGGGCGAGCATTGTCTTGCATAAAGACGGAGTTTTCACTCACTCTTTGTGAAAATGGGATGACATGGAGCCGAAATATTCGATCGACATACCGAGAGGCAGTTATGGAGCCATCTTCCAGAATTACCAGCTCAGTTTTACCGAGCAAGCTTATTCTAGCTCACACCATAACATTTGAACCTCTAAAACCATCTGTTTCATGTATGCAAGGTTTTGAAAAACGTTCTACTTCTCTTCTCCACACGGGCACTCGACAGTGAATGATTAAATTTTCCAGTTGTCTATTGTCCACTCCGAATGCTCGCGAGCAAACCTCAAACGTGCTGCACGATGCTCTGTTGTCAATTTTAGACGAATAACAAGAGATCTGGAACGTTGTCCGTCTTCATGGAGCCCATTTCGAATGGTTTGATCACTAATTCGTGTGCCAGTCGATTGCCGCAGTCGATTTTGTAAGACGCGGGCGGGAATCGTACGCTCTCGACGTGCTAATCTGATATACCGTTCTTCCTGGACGGTTGTAGCTCGCGCTCTTCCTGATCCAGATCTCCTCGCGACACTACCTGTCTCTAGAAAGCGTTCCCACGCGTTTCGAATAGCTCGTCGCGACACACCAAGACGTCTTGCCACTGATCTCTGAGATTCCCCCTCTTGAAGCATAAACACTGCTCTTGTTGCTGTTTCCACATCCATATGACGCCGAGAACCAAGCATAATGATCGCGATTAACACCGAAATCAAGTCAAAATGAAAAAAGTAGACGTGCGACTGTGACATTCAGAATTTGACTAATAAACGTTTTTTGAAGTACTTCACTTTTTGTCTACTCACCATTGAATTCCTGACTTGAAACATTGATAATGTTAGATAAACATGTCAACAATATTTCGAAATGTTTACTACCCACTACTTCACTATTTATTACCCAACAATTTTTTTTTAGACGAAATTCGAGATTAGCTTAGATTGGGCCCTGTTTAGTTATGAGTAGTTTATATCGGGTCTATTGACAATAATAATTCTATTCGTAGTAATAGATCGATTCCAGTAGAGCGTGATATGTTTATGTTCCAGAACTGGTGAAGGTTGTTAAGGTTAGGTTAACAGTGGTAGACGCCAGCAACAAAAACATCGGTTGCATGAATTGGCCGGCTCACCCGTTGTAATACCACGACCACACAGAAGACAGGCGTGAAGTAGAACTAATTCCGCGTTTCGACTGATGAATGTGGTGCCGGAGGCCTTTTTGTAATCCTCTTTTCCTTCCCACACTTTTCTTATATGGAAAGGATGGGAAGCGAAAGGGGATTTGGCGGAGGATGGGACGTATAGAAAAGGGGGATATACTCTTTTTGTGCGTCTCCTTCTCCGTCAATTAAAAGTATGCAACGCATCTGCAATAGCGGATGTCTACGGGTAGTGGTCGCTTTGCTTTTTTAGCGATTTCAGGTGGCCGCTTGCTCGTTTGCCACCTTATAGTATAACAAAATGGTTGGAATTGGTAATATGAAACCTCAGTATGAACAATGGTTTATTATTACGAAGCTTGTTAACGATCAATAAATATTTAAATAATTATCGGTGTTACCTTAACCTAAATTATGTGCAAAGCTGCTAAAAAAAATTGTATGTATGTAAAAACTTGACGCTATAGACGTTGAGAACATTAAAGTAATAAATAACTGTAAAAAAATAACAAAATATTACGTTTTTTACTAAACCTAATTATGTAAATTTTTTCCATACACTCGAGTATTCGACTGAGGGTATAAAGAGTTCTACGGCCCTGCGAATTGACGTGTTTTAAATCCACAGACTTTACAACGTTACATCATGTTACGAAGAACCTTCTTCAATTGTACAAGACATTATGCGAATCAGTAAGTTAATTTTATTAACAAACTTACAAAAATTGTAACAAGGTTACAAAAATTGTAACAAAGTTACAATTTTAACAAATTTACAAGTTTTAACAGTGGTAGAGCCCGCTTTAACATCTTTGCACGAAGGGGCCGGCTCGCCCGGTGTAATACCACGACCACATAGAAGACAGGCAGCAAGTGGAAGTAATTCCGCGTTTCGTCTAATGAATGTGGTGCAGGAGGCCTAATACTAGTCCTCTTTCCCTTCCCACCTTTTTCTTATAAGTAAAGGATGGGAAGGGGAGTGGATTTCACGGAGGAGAATTCGCATCGGAAGAGAAAATAATCCTTTTCTGTGCGTGTCCTCCCCCGTCGATTAAAGGTAGGCAACGTATCTGCACATGCGGATGTCTATGGGCAGCGGTCACTTCGCTATTTCAGCGATTTCAGGTGGCCGCTTGCTCCTTGGCCACCTTGAAATATAAAAAAAAGTGGCGAATCCCATATTGACGTATCGTTTTTGGTTTTACCTTAGGTATTAGACGAAAGAATTAAAGAAATAATGTGACGTTGTAAAATCCAGTTTTTTAAAATTTACTTTTAAGGTTTTAATTTTTTAATTTATTACACTAATTGACCGACTGACAGATGCGTAAGAAAAGTTTTTATGTATCTATGTTAATATATGACTCCAAAACAACTTATATTTTTCAAAACTTTCAGAGCATTCGTTCAACAGAAGCAAAGCCCTTTGATGAAACAAATTATAAATGAGTTTGACAATTATGCTCCAATTGTAATTGATGAAAGTTTGGCGAAAGTGAGATTTCTGAAGTCGTCGGCGATGAAAGATAGAATAAAAAAGGTATGTGGTATATAAAAGAAAAAGAGAATTAACAAAAGTTCAGTATGGTTTCAAAATATCTACAACGGGGCGACGGGTGAACCCGAGACTGCCCCGCTTTGCGATCGTCGCGGTGTTCTTTCGAGGCCGCCCCGCCGCCGTCTCAACGCCACCGGCTGAAAGGTTTCAAGATATGTATATATCCTACGGAGTAGGAGGCGACATCGAGATGGTGACTGGTGGACACCGCGGCGATCGCGAGGTGACGGTGCCAGGTGGGCGAGGAGTTGACGAGTCGGTGTTAACCTTAAATCTGTAAAATATCCGGAGGTCGAATATTAGTCCTCTTCCCCTTCCCACTCTTTTTTGGCATGGGAAGTGGGAGTGGAGTTGATGGAGGGGACACATAAGAAGAGAAAATGTTCCCTTCCAGTACGTCTCCTCCTCCGTCGATTAAGGGTTGGCAACGCGTCTTCAACTGCAGAAGTCTATGGGCAGCGATCGCTTTGCTGTTTCGCCGATTTCCGTTGGCAGCTTACTCGTTTGTACCTAATAACATTAAAAATAGTCACACTTATTTTTGGTATCCACTCTAAAAAACTAAAATTAATAATATTCAAATGTATCTTATTGACTGAAATACAAAAATATTTTTTACAATAAGGAAGAAGGCACCGGAATTTCATCACTGGCAATTGGCATCAGTCTAGCCTTTTATTTGTTACTAGCTTTTGTCCGCGACTTCGTCCGAGCGGAACTATCAAAATACATACTTGTTAAGTAGGTTGTTTTCTCCCAGACTGTGTTCTACGTCTAAACCAATTTTCAACGGGATTCGTTGTGCTGTTCTGGAGATACCCAGTAATTTGCAAGTATAATGTTAGTATGTATGCAGTTTCTCTAGTATTGCGGATATACGAGTACATGGTCGATGATGAGCACCTCGGTGTTCCCGCCACTTGTTTGATTCTTTCTCAATAATGAATATGAGAACTGAACTTTAATTTCAAATCCTAAATCTGGTCATTTGTTTCCTCTATTTGGTGGCATGAAGTTCGCCTGTACCAAGTTATTAATAATTAAAAACTCTATTCCAGGCAACACTATATTACACAGTCGGCAGAAAGCCAGTACAAGGAGAATTTATGTTGTTTGCTTTCGAATCAATGAATAAGGATTTGAAGATAACGGATGAGTTGCTTCATCAGCTGCAAGTGGCCGTAACGACGGTTGAAGTGGTTTGTAATTCAACATTTTAGTACGAAAGGCTTATCTGTCCCGAGAAAAGAAGAAGCCGTTACTTCTGAGTTTAATAGCAAAAAAATTACTTAGAATTCCAATTTGATAGTAAAGTTCATAATTTTCCCACATTTTATAATATGACTAGTGTGATTGTCACATGTTGAATTCTCTTTAAGCAATGAAAATTTTCGTATTTATTATAGGTACAGTCTTATTTCTTCTTCTGGGATGACTTAGAAGATGAAGCTGAAACCCGTCTAAGCAAAAAGTGTTGGCATTTGTTGGATGGTATCGGTTTGATGGCTTTTAATGATGCTTGTCTCGTGAGGACTTTTGTCGAAGAAATAATAAGACAAAACTTTAATATAGATTTACGTGATAAGATCCTAGACATTTATCATCAAGTAAGTATTTTTCCATAAAATATGTAAAATGTGATTGATGAATTGGCGAGGGCACAGTCACGTCCAAAGATTACTCGCGTCGTTGTTGCCAATTTGTATATGCCCAAAATTACAGAACAGTATTAGATTGCAGAAGCAACAACCACATTTGTTGCACAAATGGGCCGCTTCGAAAGTCGCAATAACACGACCACACAGGGGTAGAGTCGAAGCAAATCCGCGTTTCGTCAGAGAGTATGCGTGCTGGAGGCATGATTTTTATCATCTTTGTCTTCCCACGATTTTCATTATAATGATAGCGGAAGTGGATTTGCCGGAATAGGGGACGCGTAGCGTCTCTTCTTCCGTTGTTTAAAGGTAGACAACGCAATTGCAATAGCGGCTATTTATGGGCAGCGGTCGCATTGCTATTTTGGCGAATACATTTAGCCGCCTGCTCGATTGCCATCTGATAATATAAATAAGGTTGTAATTTAAAATGTTTAAAAAGTTTTTACAAAGTTGTAAGAGAAGAAAAAACAGAAAATCACGATTTGAGGACTACATTAGGTGCGTAACTAAGTTCTCGCTTTATTTCGATAAAAATATAACTTTATTATAAAAAAATGGTTACAAATGAATCATTCAAAGTATTGCCCATCGCTAGACAC
>JAAOEG020025528.1:0-15572 GCA_011763625.2 Papilio bianor | reverse complement strand
GCCCGCGGGCCTCTCTTGAGTGCGGAACACGCCTAAGGGCGAATGTAGCCACCTAAGTTATAAGCGATAGCGGGTTTCGAATTTTATAATTGGTTTTGGAATTTTACCAATTTTTTTTATTAATTTTCATTTAATGAAGGAATTTCCAAAAGAAATGTAATAAGACAATTATATGTTAGTATCCACCAGCTATTTGTGATGATAATACTGCTAGCTAATTTGATTTCCATTATTTTCTACTCTACATTTATCTTTGTAAATCATTCTTTTATCTCTATTATTTTTCCTTTAAAAACAAAGGCTGGCAGTAAAAAGTATGGAGAGAAAGGCAATATACTCTTTATTCGCACAAATATTTTGCCATTTTCATGAATTTAAAAGTGTGGTTTGAAATTCGAAAAACCACCTACCAGCTTGCTACTTACCTAAAGAAGAAGCACAAAGTAAATTACAATTTGTGTCTAATAATTCTTCTGTCTTAAACCACACCTCCGCCCTCTGGCGCCGGCTAAAAGCAGCTTACAAAAGTAAAGCGTCGTTAGATTCAAGAGAATTTTACTTGCTGGTAATTATGATATAGGCCACGAAATTTCCCCTAAGCTTAATTAAGAGGCGTTGAGTTAAAATTGTGTAATAAAGATGCTTACAATTAACGGAAAATTGGTTTTAATTTTCTTTCAAAAATCATCGCTTCTTATTTATAATTGCCTCTATTCTTTGGTGAAATTATTGAGTTGTGTGAAGAAAATATCGTGATGCAAATTGCATACCCCAATTAGAGTCCTTCAAGCAGCGTGTGTATCACCTTCTCAAAGGCCAGCAAAGCTTCTGTAGTACCTCTGGTATTACGAATGTCTATGGGGTTCGATGATCACCTCGGTGTTCACGATGCTCGCTTGTTCCCTCGTTTCATATTAAAAAAAAAACATATTTAAGACATTCAAAAGACATGCGTTAAGTTAACCCACATGGGGCCTGTGGTTGACTAAAGCTTAATCAACTCAAAATTAGGGTATGCTCCGAGCCACTCAGTGGGGATGAATAGTGAGCTGATGAAGATAAAATTGTTGAGAAAAAATAAATTTCTTGCCTGAAACTCTTTTGTAGGGTTTTTATGTTTGTTTAATGCTGGAACGTGATTCAGGTGGGTTTATATAAGTTAATTTTCAACTTTACATAATATCTTGGTTAAAATACATCTACTAAATTGCACAGAGTTAAAAATATAATGCTAATTTTTACAAAAATTAATGCATTGCAGCAAACAACAAGTAAGAAAATTATTTATTTTACATGCAAATATTATCAGCGGCTTTTTGTCGATTACACAGCTTTATTGTAGCACATTGTCGAAGCAATGTAGTTGGTTGATTAGCTGACTGCTTTCCGGAAGCGATGCGGGCTGTTACGGGAACTAACCCGGCATTGGATAGCGTACGAGCCACTTGCCTCGTATCGATCGATGTCGCACTGCGGCTCGCTGCTCGCGTGACGTTCTTATATAACCTCAAAAGATTGCGATTTGCGGACTTCAATATACAACACACCATTAGAAAGATTTAATATAATAAACTTAGTGCTTTAATATTGTTCTTAGATTAGCCAAAATCCTTTGTCGTAATTAACTTAATAACGACATCATCCTTGTAGTTAGAGCAACTTTCAATATTATCTTCTGTAACATTTACTTGATTTTTTACAGATTAGTTGACAAATTAAAGTTATATAAATTACTAATATTATTCTATCTCTTTCCCTCTCGACTGCACTTTTTTTATATTGGAACACAACCGTTGATAGATTTCATTTCAAACAGAAAAATTTTAAACAGAAGAACATGTTCAATGTAGAGTATCATCATCCACTCACTATTCGTCCCCACAGAGGGATGATCCTACCCTAAGTTACGGGTGACTAGGCCTTAGTCAACACTGGCCCAGTGCGGCTTGACTTTACACTTATCTTTAAAATTCCCCTCCGATATCACGATGCATCACAATGTTTTCTTTCATCTAAAGAACGTCGTATAAATGTTCATATGAAAATCTAAATACACATTGGTACATGGCAGGATTAGAACTCAGGACCTGCAGATTACATGTCAAGCACTTAACCCCTGAGCCGATGCTCCCCTACCAATGTAATATAATAATAATATAATAATATAATATAATATAATAAGTAAAACATGTATTTAATATTTTTTTACTAACGTCCAAATTGAAATTTATCAGTATATGTTTAACCACTTTATTTCTGCTTAAAGTTTACATACGAGTATAGTGGCATTAAGCTAATTCTGTTTGCCTGAGATCTGCCTACAACCTTAACGTATAACTTAATACAACATTAATACAAAATTTCATAGTGAAATAATGCTTAATTTCAACCCTTTTTGGGATGTATTATTTTTATTTCAGGATGCTTAAGAAAATATATTTTAATGACTTTGTATAACAATAATATTTTATTTTTAACTAGCTGTCACCCGCGTCTCCGTCAGCGTGGTATTAAAATAAAACCTAGTATCCTATGTGTTATTCCAGACTATTTTCTATATCTGTGCTAAATTTCAGTTAGATATGTTTTGAACCGTTGTAGTTTTGTTGAGTAAATTACTACGTTATTACTAACGTAACCGTAACTATTTCTGGAATGAAATGTAGCCTATGTGTTCTACCAGACTATAGTCCATATCTATGCCAAATTTAGTTGTGATCCATTCAGCAGTTTAGGCGAAAAGCTTTAGCAAACATGCATCCATCCATCCATCCATCCATCTAAACTTTCGTCAAAAAAACATCTAAATTTATAGTTGTTAAGTTGATGTCTAAAACATTGTACTTTTAGGTCCCGTTGTGTTGTTTCTTTGCTCTCGTTATCGACAACTTGACATCGTGTACAGTGAAGTGGCAACACTCTGTTGTCATTCGCACGTCACATCATTAACTCGAGAGATACGGGTCGTAACTCTTTTACTTCTTTTCACAACCAATACACTTCTACACAATATATGTAGTTCAACCTTCAATGTTGAAAGTTGTCTGATAAATTGCTTGGAATATACTATAAAATACTTGGAATATATAATTGGAGTGTCTGTTTGTAATATTGAAATAACCGTTTTTTTTTCTACATGTATACAAATATATATACGGTACTAACACCAAAATAGCATTTTTTACAATTTTTGTCTGTCTGTCTGTCGGTCTGTTTGTTCCGGCTAATCTCTGGATTGGCTGGACCGATTTTGACGGGACTTTTATTGATAGGTAGCTTGATGTAATAAGGAGTAACTTAGGCTACGTTTATTTTAGAAAAAATCTTTTATTTTAGAAAGAAACAAGCGCGGTCGGAGTTGCGGGCGACAGCTAGTTTAAAATAAAATGGAAAACAAGATTCTTTTATTTCCTTACAAAAGTATATAAAAAATTACTCAAAAATAGTACAAAAAATGTGGCAAAGGGTGGCAAACTCAGCTAATGCAGAAACGGTCAAAGCTAATCCTGCGCTGGTTTTCAGTTAGCCCCTTTACACTTATTGTTTGCACTTAAACGGTAAGGTTACTTAACCTGTATCTAATCTGTGTTAACTCAATATATAACTAACAGGTTCATCGCTTTTTTTAAGGCTAACTATTCTTTGGCAAATAAATAAAAAATATGACGATCACGTAAAAAAGAAGGTAATGACATTAAAATTGGATGGATACAAAGGTAGAGACAGGCCGAAGAAAGTATGAATTGTGTGAAAGAGGATATGCGTAAGAAAGGTGTAGATTCAGATATGAAGGCTGATAGAGGTGTGTGGAATAGTAGTACATACTCTGCCGACCCCCCGTAGGGACAAGGGCAGGGTGATGATGAAACAAAAACATTATCTAATAAAATTAATAAAATAGTATACATAATAAAACAAATTACAATTTACTGTGAATAGCAAACTGCTTTTCAATTAATGAATTAAAAATAATAAAGTTATGGCACAGTATCTATGGTTTTTCTTTTAGAGTGTAAATATTATCTATTGCACTATTCTATTCCACTACACTATTCTATTGCTATTATTCTTGTTCTTTTGAAAGAAAATGAAAGAGATGAAATTATGAATTTTAAAACCAACCGTAATAACGTTGTTCACCATGAATAAAGTAAAATACACTTTCAACAATTAACTGAAAGTTTTCATTTGTTCGTATCAAAAATGAACTTTATTCCGTTGTCAACAAGGTTTAATTTAGAATGCCAAGAATTGTACCTAAAGCTTAACGCTACGAGAATCATCAGTGCAAACTAATGAACGTGGATATGCAACTAAGGAAATACATCTTTCTGCACTTAACTATTGTAGAACTACATTTTGTCTATAACTAGTAAATAGTCTGCGCCATCGGAAGAAACTGTAGCATCCAAACATTGGAAGAATTATAAAAACGGTTCAGTGATTTACTACTATAATACTAACAAAGAAACCATGAAATTTCTCTTCCTTATAATTTAAATACCAGTGGTAGACGCCACCAACAACGACAAGTCTTGCACAAAGACAGCGGACAGCAAATTTGAAAGCAGGCGGGAAGAGGAAGTATTCCCGCGTGCAGGAGGCCTAATTTTATATCACTTTTCTTACCATTTTCTTATTAGGAAAGGATGGGAAGGGGAAGTAGATTTAAAACGGAGGATGGGACTTATAATAAGTAAAATACTTAATTGTCTTTTGCTTCTGAAATTGTGGATGTCTATAGGCAGTGGGCGCTTCTTTATTATGGAGAACCCTGGTAGCTGCTTGCTCGTTTGCCACCTTGTAATAAATAAAAGGTCTTCCCAGAACAGCTGATCGGATTTCTATGAAATGTGCCACAGATGTTTCTACATCTGTGACAGCCTCGGTGTTCTTCCACACTACTTTCTACTTACTAAGTTTTTTTTCATGTACGTTAATTTTTTTTTGTTATTCTGATTATTCTATGCGGAAAAAGGCATTATGTTAGTTGAACATGTGATAAATAAACAAAATTATTGTAAGAATTAAAGTTAGTGGCTAAGGGATAATGAATGATACGAGAGGAAAAGAGCGGAATAATAAAATAACTTAAAACGGAAACAACGTAGTGTCATCGTAAGTGTTAAAACACTTCTCTTATAATATAAAATGAAAAACTATATAAAGTAACTTACAATAGGAAAAAAGCTGGTGACATAAAGTTGGAATGAGCTTTTCGATCAATCGTGAAAGCTCTCGGTCAACGTCGGCACGATCGCTGCTAACTTTTGTGGTTGAATTTTAAATAAATATTTGCATACTCGATGGCCTGACACTTTCATCGTTTTTATTTGTACGAAATAATATTGCAGCATTATTTTTGTGTTATTAAACATTAAATCTAAGGAGAGCTTTACCTTCTATACCTCTACTGCTGCTGAGCTATACCTCTGTATATTTACTTAGGTTCCTTTAACTGTTACATAAACACGATATCAGTGTAGCAGATTCGCCTAAAGATTTCCTTATTGTTCTCTTAACAACTTTGAGTATATTTGTTATAAAAAAATCTTTGAATAAGCAATTCTTTGAGTACCCATTTATCTCTCTGAGTAGCATTTAGCTCATTGGTTTTAAATCTTCGGCGGCTGTTTAAAGTTAATGTATTGGCAAAAGTTAGACTTTTACGATGTCTAGACTAAGTTGTCAAACGTGCATATTCCGGTCGTAGTAGGTGGTAAAATTATTGTTTAACTTATCGTGTCATTATGTTTATACTTAAGTGATCATACCTAGAGGAAAAGTTCCGTACTTGACTTAAATCCACATCTTACTAATGTTATAAACTAGCTGTTGCCCGTGACACCATAAGCGAGGAATTAAAAAACTTAATTAGTAGCTTTTGTGTTCTTCCAGATGTTCTACAAATGTGCCAAATCTCATCTTCATCCATACATACATTTAAACTTTCGTATACACGATATTAGTTAGATACGAATGTTTATATGGATGGAATTTGGCACAGAAGAACACAGGCTGCTAATATGTTTTGTTTATTGTTTCTTTTATTATGTTCTAATATGTTGGTAGTAACATTATAATGATGTTAGCAAAGATCTTGATCGTTTTGTCTCTTAGATGTTAAAATGAAAAGCAATGATTGATCAAACAGTTTTGATACTTGTAAAGTCGTACTTTGATAATACGTTTTTTAATTTTAAAAGGAGAAAGATTCCTTAAAATATTACGTAACTATTAATAATTTATATCTTACATAACAATTACACTTTAACGGATGTTGGTACAGATTTACTACGCTATCTTTTCGCATGTATTTGTGACTCTGAAGTTAGCTGAAATGTTTTCCGCAATTCTATTAAGAGTAAGCGAGACAAATATATATTCAGATAATTATGTACGATAGAGAAAGAATGACTTGCGTTTCCGCATGTTTTGATTTACTGCGACCTTACTTATTGCCAACTTCGCAGTGCCAAAAATATGCGGAGTAGTGTTATATTTCATGCTAATGTTATTTTCATTTTAACAAGAAATAAGGCCACGGAAAAATATGTAATTACTGTAGAGTGTTGACAGGATACTTATCATATTGTCAGAAATAATAACCATAAATTTGGTCAGGCTTTTTGTAAGATGGCTAAAAGATCACAATTACTAAAAATCTCATATTTTATGTTTGCTTTATGTGGGACCGGCGACTTGGTAAAAAACGGGAGTATCCTGGATGCGGGTGCTACATGACCGACCATCACGGCGATCTTTGTGTGAGGACTATGTCCAGCAGTGGGCTTAAATGTGGCTGAGAAGAAGAAGAAGATGTTGATAATGATACGAAGATGTGTTATTTTAAGACACATCTCTATATATTTATTTACTTCTGTGCGTGTGCTTGTTACTGAACTCCTCCGAAACGGATGAACAAACTTTAATGAAATTTTGATGTGTGCCTTTAGGTGTAGTTGTAAATGGTTTAGATTCACAATTCAGACCGTGTATGTTATGTTTAAATGGATAGATGCTCGTTCGTTTGATGGTATCTCCAGAACGATGGATGTCGTTGGATCTCCATCCATCCATCTCCATGGATGTCGATCAAATTTGGCATAGATATATAAAATAGCCTTGAACAGGATATAGGCTACAGTTTATAGTTTTTTTTTTACATTGCCTACGAACCAAGTCGCGGGCGACAGTTAGTAAGCTGGTAATTATGTATAAAATATATACATAATTATCAGTTTATTATTAGCTGTAATTATATAAATAAACTTCTATATAATTTGTACCGTAATTATTTTTCGGCCGTCGTATTTCGATAGTCACATGGCGAGGCTCGTTTGTACATTATTAATGTTGGAGGTCGATACAAATTGAGTTCATACGCAAGGGAATTTTGTAAAGGTTTTTAGGTATGCTTGGCTACCAGTATTAATTCATGTATTCATCTAATAACGTACTCAATACATAAATTCCGAGAAATATTGAAGTACCGACTAACATCATCATTAGTGGAGCAAAACCCCAATAAAAAGAACATGTTTACTTATTCCTATACGTCTCCACTTCTGCCAAATCTATTTCTCCTCGCCTTCCTTTCCTTTCCCACACTTTTCTCATAAGGAAGGAAGTGATAATGGATTTGACAGAGGACGGGACGCATAGGAAAGGGAAATATACTCTTTTTGTTTGTCACCTTCTACTTAAAAAAGCCTATAGCATATTGCACCTGGGGATAGCATAGCTTCCCAAGAGTGAAAGAATTCTCGAAATCGGTTCAGCAGTTTCGCTGCCTGTAGGAAACAAACAAACAAATATTTCTTCTTTAGAATGTTAGTATAAACATAAATTACTTTACTCTTTGTCGTTTCCAGTGAAAAGTTTTTTCTAGAACGTCACCAAAGAATTGCATTTAAAATGGCTCTTCAAAAGCCTTCAATAGCCAATAGAAATCTTTCAATAGGCCAGCGAGCGCGCGTCTTGTATGAAGTCAGACATGAATCTTATTGGAAACCTGCCAAGTGAACAAATATAGACGGTTTGTTAGATTTTTATAGCGTTTCCGGTTTTTATAATGCTTACCGCATGCCATTACAATAGTAAATAAAAGGATTTCAGTAAGTTTGCCAATCTACATAGATTTGCATCCTGGGCATCGCCAAGGTAGGTAGGGGGGCAAATACCCTTCCTAGAGCATCGAAAAGTATTCAAATGATATCTTAAACAACTTCGAATAAGACAATACTGGTAGCTGCAAGACCTCTTTATCATGGGCTGGCGAAGCCTATATTTTGCTTGCCAGTTCTTATTTCTTTTCTTATATGAGATGGGAGCAAACGAGCTTCGGGAACACCAAGGTACTCATCGTTGCACATCTGCAAAATTAATGGAACTGCAAATGCGTTGCCCGCTTTTGAGAATATGTATTCTTTTATCGTAATATATGTAAAAGAAGATAACACTAAGCTGCGCCTTTAATCGCTATAGACATTTTTAAATATGTTTATAAAAATTAGAACAGTGGAAATGCAGGTGTAAGTATTTATTAGTTACTAGCTTTTGTCCGCGACTTCATCTGCGCAGGATATAGCCTATATCAACCGGGAATAGTGTAGCTTCGCAACTGTAATTTTTTTTTAACTGGTTCTGTATTTTCAGAGTCTATTCAATGCAAGCAATCAAATCTTTACTTTTTTAATATTAGTACAATATTTATTAAATTATTAAAAATTAAACCTTTGAGTATGTTAGGAGTGACTGTGAATGATTGGACTAGAAATAGTGCTAAAAAGGAAGAATGTGGTTTAAAGGACGATGTTGTGAGTCGAGTTGAATAAGGCTTGCTTAGATGGTTTGGACACGTTGAAAGGATAAATAAAAAGAGGGTTACAAAGAAATTTATGATGCGAGAGTGAACGGCAGTCGGTCGGGGCCGTTCTAGACGGAGTTATACCGTCCGTATTGATGAGATACTCAAGAAGGCTGGTATTAAGAGAATCCAAAACCGAGGAGCGTGTATGCCTAGATGAATGAATGAAGAAACAACGGTGGTGTTATGACTGCACAAAATGGAGATCTATGGTCTCTACCCTACTGGGTTACGGCCGTGAGTTATGTAGTTATTCAATTAATAATTAAAAGTACAATTATTGTGGCTTTCATAATTAATTATTTATTCTGAACATAATATAAAGGTGTGAGAGATAAATGTCAGAGTTGTAGAGATGCGTTCATTTCCATTAAATGAATTTTAAAATTAATATCACGTCGGATGAATGCTTATTTAACTGGAAATTTAAATGAACGTGAATTTATTTGGGTTTAATGTTTATTATGTTTTCATTTTAACAGTGGTTCGAATATTATTAATAGTGAGACTGAATTGTAGCTATCTTCGTATCTAACGATCGTATCGTAAGTATTCATTGACGTAAGACATGTATAGAAAAATAGTATTTAAAAATATTTTAAAAACAAGCTTTTATTATGACAAATGATATCATATTTTTGTATTGTTACCGAAGTTACGAAGATATACCAAATTTCAGCACAATCGGTCCACAAGAACCCAAGTTTCTGTGGTCACCTTCCAAAATCCAAGTTACGTAGGTATACCAAGTTTCAACTTAGTCGGTCTATTGGTTCAAATCTTCCTTGCAAGATTTGTAAACATACAAACATACATACATACAAAAGTGAAGTTAAATAAAAGCTTGTAAATATGGCGTCATACTCGTTCACTTAAAAAACACTGACACAACGATACATGTATTTGGTTCGGCTGTTTAATCTTAATCTTCATTAATAATACAAATGCCAAAGTATCGATGGATGGATGTTCGTTAATGTACATCCAGAACGGCTGAACGGATCTCGCTGAAATTTGACACAGATGTAGAACTATCTGGATGAACAAATAGGCTATTTTGATCTCGGAAATAGTTATGGCTCCTGTAGGATACATCAATTTTGTTTTTTTTTTTATTATTTATTATTATTATTCGATAATTCTACAACGATTTAACATATCTTATTGGAATTTGGCACAGATATAAAACAAAGGGATACTAAGTTTTATTTTAATTCTGAGCGGATGGAGTCCTTGGCCACAGATGTTTATGGCAGTGGTAGAAGGAACTTCTTAAACGATATTCTTCAACAACTTGGAAATAGTGTTGGCTGAAATTATTCATGCTAAGATAATGTGTAATACAAAAGCTGTATTTATCAGACTTTATAAAGTTTTCTCATTTCCTTATTAAAGACAACTGCCGGCTCAGTAACTTGTGCACAATAGGCTGTTTTTGCTTTTAATTTAATTACCTTGGTTTATTCTTTGTACATTATAAAATAATAATCCTTTTTACCAGACAAGGGAGTACTAATTTTCTCTAGTATTTCAGTATTTAATATTTACTCTGATCGTTAATTAGATAGTTAATTTTTTAGAAGGTATCTCCAGAATAGTTAAACACGATGGAACATAAGCTGGAACAATACATGTTTAATTCCGCATGGATGGAGTCGCGGGAAAAAGCTACATTCATTATAAGTGGGGTACAAACTTTCATAATTCTTCATGTGCCCTATGTAGTTTTGAGGTGTAATTTTGTATTTTTCCCCAAAGTGTCATATCACAAGAAAGTATAAAAGTGACATAATTATTTCCTAAAACCCGTAAATATTTACTTGCACTACGTCAGTATAGATTAGTTATCAGTGCAGCGCGTGCCTTATCACAGATAAACTGCAAAAAAGGCAGAGATATTATTACGATAACTCAAAATAAGCTCAAGGTTTTTTTGAATTACAGATGAAATCATTTGTTTTTAAGAAATGAGGAAAATAAAACCGCTATCTGGGAATAACGACAGCTATAATAAGTAATTTATAGATTTTAGTTTTTGCCTGCGACTCCGTCTGCGTGGAATTAAAAAATAACATTTATTATTCGCTTATATGTTGTTCCAGACTATCTACTATGTCTATGCCAAATTTAATCGAGATCTGTCAGCAGTTTAGGCGACAAACATTAACAAAGATCCATTCATCCATACATCTAAACTTTCGCTTTTACAATATTAGTAAGATAGCTTTTGCCCGCGACTATTACAGCGCGATATTAAAAAAAACTGTTCTATATCGTTTCGGAGATACCTTCAAAAATTCATCCATACCTCCATGTAAACACTCGCGTTTATAATATAACTAGCGGCCCGCACCGTCTTCGCACGGGTATAAATCTGATACATCTCGTAGTCGCCTGCATTTGTTGCAATGTAAGCGGAAAAAATGTAATTATTTATGTCATCACATTAGAAACTTAAAAAATAACAATATTTCTCCACTATTTAATGGATATTAATATACATATAAACCTTCCTCTTCAATCACTCTAGCTATTTAAAAACAGCTATTAAAATACATAGGGATATAGGGACAGAGAAAGCGACTTTGTTTTATACTATGTAGTAACTAAGATTAATTTGTGAAGTTATCTATTATTCATTCGTTATTTACAGTCCATTAATTATATACATTAATTTTCCTTCTTTTTACGAATTGTATTAAAACCTTAATTTAAATGGTTATTAAAAGGTTTTAAAAAATGTTCAATAATTGAATTAAAACTGGTTGATACATACAGTTATTTTGCAGTTTTTTATCAATTAACCTCGTGACTATACCACGTGGTGACATTATAAGACTAACAGGCTGACAGACAAACACCGTGCCCTCGCCCTTTTGTTTAGGGTCGTGCACTGGTGTAGGGTGGCCATCATTTTACCAGAATGTCAAGTGGCCGACATTACATAATGAGGGCAAGCTAATAGAGCCCTCTACTATCGCTAAATACATATTTGCAGTTGTGTGATGCACTTTACTAATAAATTATTACGTTTCCAGATTTGGAATTTTGCACACTAAGTTCATATTCATTCTAGATTATTTGTAGCAAAAAAATCTATTTTATAATAAAAATAGAAGATTTTATTGCATTTTTAACGGCATCTGTTAGAAAATTATAAAACTGAAAATGTTTGCGAGTCCTTCTAAAGCACCGCCTTTGCCAATCTATAAGTTAAAAACAATTGCTGTTTTTTTCTAAGAAGTAGTGAGTGTAATACAGAAATCTCCCGTATAATGCGGTACTTTTATCACGCGTTTTTATATTACGCGAGCTCAATCTCCCATATAACACGGGCTATCCCCCATATAACGCGGCCATTGCCCACATATATTTATGAGTACTGTAAAATGTATCATGATGTTATGCAGTTCATAATTATCTCCGCGTACGTTTGTGTGTCACTGCACATGTGTCAATTGTGTTATTACAATTTTTTTTTTTTTTATTAAATATGTGTATTAAAAGGTGTAGGTTACATTTTATCTACATCTATACATATAATAAAATTGGAGTGTCTGTTTGTAATATTGAAATAACCGTTTTTTTCCCACATGTATGCGAATATATATACGGTAGGTACTAACACCAAAATATCAGTTTTTACAATTTTTGTCTGTCTGTCTGTCTGTCGGTCTGTTTGTTCCGGCTAATCTCTGATTTGCTGGACCGATTTTGAAGGGACTTTTATTGATAGGTAGCTGATGTAATAAGGAGTAACTTAGGCTACGTTTATTTTAGAAAAAAACTTTTATTTTAGAAAGAAAAAAACGCGGACGGAGTCGCGGGCGACAGCTATTTAAAAAAAAATCCCTGCAGCGATATAAGTAAAATGTGATGAAACATTTATACGTAACTCGTTATACGAGGTCGTGAATGCGCGTTATACGGGAATAACCATATAACGCGGAACCAAGATCACTGTATTATATCGCTAGAGACCATATTTGTATCATTAAACGATAATTTTTTTAAGTAATGGGTAGGTTGTATAATAAAATATAGTTATTTCATTTGAAGATGGTGTAAAATTTTGTATAATTTTGAATTAACTAAAAAGAAGTTATAATTAAATGTTAAAACTCAAAGAAATGTCTCATAATGTTGTATTATCGTGGCAATATTATTGGTAAAGCCTTAGAGGGTAGTTAACTGTAACACCATGCGTCACTTCCACCCTCATTGTGGTCAGCTGGGTTTGGTAGAGGGGCCTTTAATTCATCAACTTTGCTCATTTATGGTAGTTTTGTGACCGATACTCAGATTTACAACCCGCATTTATAACTTCATGGAAATATCTAAGAGTTATGGCGTATGAAATTATCTGTAACTCCCACTTTTGATCAGATAATAACAAAATGATAACATTTTTTTGTCAAAGCCATAATTTACAAAGCAGAATAATATTTTAAATGTAAACAAAATTTAACTGCCTTAAATACGACTTAAATACTAATCCACCTATGTATATCTATACAAAGAGCGTCGGTGGCTCAGTGGCTAAGAACTTGACTTGTAATCTGCAGGTCCTGGTTTGAATCCCGCCATGTACCAATGTGTTTTTCGATTCTTCGAATTTCATATGTACATTTACCCGACGTTCTTACGGTAAAGGAAAACATCGTGATGCAACCTGCACATGTCGGCGAAGAAATTCAAAGATGTGTGTGAAGTCAACCAACCCGCATTGGGCCAGCGTGGTTGACTAAGGCCTAGTCACCCCTAACTTGGGGTAGGCTCCGAGCCCCTCGGTGGGGACGTATAGTGAGCTAATGATGATGATGATGATGATGATACATATATTAAACTTGGAGTGTCTGTTTGTAAAATTGAAATAACCGTTTTTTACTACATGTATACGAATATATATACGGTACATACAACAAAATATATTTTTTTAATTTTTGTCCGTCTTTTTATTCCGGCTAAGCTCTGAAATGGCTGGACCGATTTTGACGAGACTTTTTTTGGCAGGTAGCTGATGTAATAAAGACTTAGGCTAATTTAGGAAAAATGCTTTCATCTTAGAAAAAGTTAGCGCGGACGGAGTAGCGGGCAACAGCTAGTAATATTATAATCGCGAAGGTTTGTGAGAATCTACGGATGTTTGTTACTCTTTCTTGCAAAAACTACCGAATAAATTTCGATCAAACTTTACAATAATATAGCTTATATATTATAATAATACATAAGCTATCATTTATATAGATATTGTGTCAATTTTACAAAATGTAACTATAAAAGTGTAATATATAGATGGATGTTTGAAGGTAACTCCAGTATGGTTCAAGAGATCTCGATGAAATATGGCGATATAGGTCTGGAAAAATACATAGCCTACTTTGTAAGTTTTAACGTTTTTTTTAATTACGCGTGGACTCACTCGCGCAAAAGCAAGAATTTTAATATTCAATCTAACTTCAATATAAGAGATTCTGCTATTGTTTACCCTGCTTAATTGTCACCTCCCTCGCATTATCCCTCTCACGTGGGGTCGACACACAACGTTTTATAAACCTTAATGTATTGACTTAATTACTAACCCTATTTTATCTTTTATTATAATAATATATAATATGTGACATTTTACAATGACAAAAATCCCGAGCAGAACGTTTCAATTAAAAAAAGATCCTTCATAAATCCGAAACAAAGGTCTCCCGTTGAAACTGACAGCTGTCAATAGCCGAGCCGTTTTTAATCTGTCGCACAAAAGTATCGATTTTGATTAAAAAAATAATGAACCAGCACGTCTAGACTTTGGGTTACCTAACAATTTGCGTGTTATTTATTGCTTGCTATTATATAGGTTGAAATTATTAACACGAATACCTTTTTGTCCTTGATAATTGGCGATTTTCATGTTACTAAAAATATTTAAACACCAATATTATCTATACATACTCGTATAATAAAATTGGTGTGTCTGTTAGTAATATTGAAATAACCGTTTTTTATTATACTTCATGTATATGAGTATATATACGGTACATTCACAAAAATAACATCTTTTAGAATTTTTGTCTGTCTTTCTGTCTGTTTCTGCTAATCTCTAAAATGGCTGGACCGATTTTGACGGGACTGTTATTGACAGTTAACTAGCTGATGTAATAATTAGTACCTTAAGCTACGTTTATTTTAGATTTTTTTTATTTTACAAAGAGAACGCGCGGACGGAGTCGCGGGCAGCTAGTTAATTCAATAAAGAAAGCTGCGATAGCCTTTAAAAATCACAGCATTTAAGGATCTGAAAGCTGTAAAAGAAACTCATATAAATTTGCTCAGTCTTATTGGAAGATTGAAATAAAATGGCCGATAACCATTCAAGATTTCACTTTTAGGTAAATGCAAGGGGATGCATTTTTCTTAGATCTCCAGCTACAAAGTTAGCTAAAGTTTGAAATAGAAATCACAGTTTCAATAAAGAAGGTTAAGCTCTTTAAGTATGGTTAAGTCCGTCGCGTAATCTCGTATTCATCCTGGATTATTAGTTTTGTCAGACATGATGACAATGATGTTATCGTCTGTCGTAACTTTATAAATTGAAGCGGAAAATAATACAACGGTAAAAAAGATGCAGACTACGATGGGTTCGCTTGCCCGGAACGGAGTTCGCGGAATGCTAAATTCGCGCGGCCATTAGCGCCGCTGGCGGATCTTTGCA
>JAAOEG020022072.1:0-15778 GCA_011763625.2 Papilio bianor | reverse complement strand
CAAGTTTACGCACCCACAGAAGCAAGTAAACCAGAAGACAAAACAAGAACCGAAGATTTCTACGAAAAATTACATTGGCACAGGCGAAGAAAGCATTATTGGTAAATTTGGAGCAGGAAAAAGAAGTGACAATGGAAAGAAACTGATTAACTTCGCATGGGAACATAAGCTTAATATCATAAATAGCTATTTTAAAAGAAAACCTACAAAAAAGTGGACCTTGGACTTCGCCAAATGGATTAATTAAAAACGAAATAGACTATATTCTTTGCAATAAAATAAAAATAATTAAGAAAATAAATATTATTAACAATCTAAATTTTAATACAGATCACAGAATGGTAAGAATAGCTTTAAAGTCAAAATCAGAAAAGCGATCGCGGAAATGTCGCTAATAAGTATGAAGAAATTATACAAGAAGAAAGCAATGTTCAAGAACAATATGATAAAATTATAAAATTAATTAAAGAACTCACAAACGAAACGGACCAGAAAAGAAGTAAGATTATTTTGTCTTTAGAAACAAAAGACCTGCTTGAAAAAAGAAGAGCATTGCTATCGAATAGGAAAGAAAACAGATTAGAAATAATTAATATAAGTAAAACTATAAATATAAAAATACGTAACGATATTAAGAGAAATAGAGATAGGACAATAACTACATATATTGAAAAAACAAGAGGTGTTAATAAAGCGTTTAAGAATCTCGAAAGTAAAAAGAATTGGATGTCGAAATTAAACAAATCGAAGGGATGCAGTTCAGGCAAGAGAAAAGATATTATAGAAACAGCTACAGAATTCTACCGAAATTTATATAGTTCTGTCAAAAATAACAAAGACACGGAATCTGACTATTTAGAACCAGACGAAGACCAGACCCCTTCAATACTTATAGCAGAAGTAGAAAATGCAATATTAAGTCTGAAAAGTGGAAAAGCAACAGGACCAGACAATCTATCAAACGAACTTTTGAAATCAGGAATTAGAGTAATAGCACCAATTTTAACAAAAGTTTTTAATAATATATTAGACCACGAAATTATACCTAATGATTGGCTAAAATGGCGTTGGTCAGGACACTTGCTGAAGAGAGGAGATCAAAATGGTCGAAGTTGATAACTGAGTGGTACCCAAGACAAGGAAAAAGAAACAAAGGAAGACAGGTCAAGCGATGGGAGGATGATTTGAAAAAAGTAGCGGGTAAAGTGTGGATAAGAGAAGCCAAGAATAGGGAAAAATGGAAGACTTTAGAGGAGGCCTATGTCCAAGGACAAGCTGGATGATTTATGAGTTGCCGATTTAAGAAAAAAAACATTGTAAAAAAATTGTAAATTATCTACAGCAATAAAGGCTTTATTATTATAATTAATTCTAAAGCGGCTAAATTGGATAAAGTTTATAATTCCACACGGACGAATTCGCGTACAACAGCTGACTATCATAAATACATAGTTTTAGATAGTTGCTTACCAAGAGCAGCAATGTATTTAGAATGGTAGGCGATGTCGCCACAAGGAACTTCTTTTACAAACACGCCGCGACTTGTCAACAAGACCACGAAATCTTTCAATGCATCAACAGGTCCTGATATAGTGGACGATGCGGCGCTATTGTGACACGCTATCTCTATGTCGGCAGGACAAATCATTTTTAGCTGAAAGAAACAAAATCTCTTAAACAGTATCCAAAATTAGTCATGCAAAAATGAAAAAGATAATTTTAACAGAAGTAAAACATGTATAAGGCAAAGTAGGGGAAAAGGGTTTAAATAGAAATGGACGAATTATTTTATAGTTATTGGCAATGGAACTACCAAAAGCTAAAACGATTATGGCTTGAGGCTCGTCAAGAACAAGTTATTAGCTTGGCAAAGTCTTGCAAAAAATAAAAATGTTTTTACGTCATCATATCCCATGCCCACGGCTGCCATTGCACCACGTATAACTTCCGTTTGCTTGGAGGCCTTGCCACGACAGTACGCCGACAGGATCGTCTGTTCCAGCGTCAAGCAACCGTCGGCGTACGCGCAGCCTACCTCGCCAGTGCTATGCCCTAAGAATATAATGTGGGATAATGAAATGGTACCTTATTTTACATGGTGCTTCCATTTAAAAAAAATCATTATCACTCAAGGCTTTTTTTCACATACAGCAAGAGTGTTGAAGCACATAGTAAATTGAATAAAAAGTCTACATACTCGTAACACTTGAGTTACTGTCCACGAAATTGTGCGTGAAAAAGACTATTTCTTAGTTTTTATATTGTTCCAAGATAGAAAAATTCCTAATTTGTAATAGATTATAGCTCGCGAGAAAGCTAATAAGATTTTGATTTTATTGTATACTATGATTTGACGCAAAGTAACCGTACTCACCAATAATGCAATCAGGGACAATTTCCAACGCTCGCAGAATGTCAGTAAGACCAATCTGTACAGCCGTTATGCCAACGAAACAATTCAATATATCTTCGAATATGTTTTGATCCTTCGATGTCAAAATATCGATGATGTTCACTCCTTTTGGTTCAAGCACTTTATGACATCTAATAATTTATGCAAATAACTTAATTTAATATTAGAAGTGAGTGAAAACTATATTTCTAATAAAAATGAAACTATACATACTTTTCTATAGCTGCAGAAAAAAATGGTATTTTCATGAGATCAGCTCCCATTTCACACCATTGTGACCCCATTCCGCTGTACATAAAGCAAACAGGTGGCTTGTTTCCTGAATAGAATTGAATGCTTCTACTGAAGACGCGTGGTTTCTCTTCATGTTTAGATCCTGTAACAAAAGTATTAGCAATTATTTCCTTCCTTGTATACTGCTCTAAGTACGAAATATTTTTTATTGCAAGCTGGCTTCATTGATAGGAAATTACAAACATTTATCAACGGATATAACAATTAAGTAGTACTTCGGGCCCGCAAGGTTACGACGAGGAATACATACCACGGGAAATATACATTAACAAAATTACGGAAAAAAAATATATTAAAAACCCCCTTAACAACATTTTTTTTTTGTTGTTCATGCGTAAACGTAAATTTAGTTTAGAATGTAAATTATCCATTCCTTAATGTACAATTTTTTTGTATTTAATAGCAAAATCTACCTAAAACGATGTAGCCTCGAGCAGTATGTCCTGGTGTATCTATTTCATGAATATTATGTAAAAGACCAATGAATTCTGGATGGACCGGCGTCGCTGCTAAAATCTCAAGCATCGTATCAACACCCGCCTCGTTTCTACTCGATACATTTACCAGGTATGGTATATTTGTTATATATTTATCGTGAGTCTGAAAAAAAGAGTACTTAATTTTATGTAATAATGCTATATGTTTTAGAACCATAACTTATGAGCTTGATCGATTAGTAACAGTGGTAGAGACCGCTTTAACATCTTCGCACGAATGGTTCGGCTCGCTGGGTGCAATACCAAGACCACAAAGAAGACAGACGTGAAATGGAAGTAATTTCGCGTTTCGTTCTTAATTTTTGTTTATTTTTTTTTGTTAATAAAACTTTTAGACCTACTTTTTAACCGATGTGAATCTATAAAATAAATTTAATCTTCTGCTTAAAAACAGTTACCATTCCTAGCAATTAAATTTCTCTAAACGTAACTGTTAGATTTATCAATTACTGTGAAATTTTTAGTAAAGAAAACCTTAGTGACCTTCTCTTTGTAAAACCCTTTTAAAAGAACATGGACAATGGAGCCGGTATAAGAAAAGCTATTCAAGGCAGTAAAACCCCTTTTGAAAGGTGTATTTTCATGCATAACTTCAATTCTTCCGTCTTTGATAGCCTCTATATCATCGCGAGGTCTTTCGTAATGTAAGTTACCGGAAAGTTCTCCTTTCTTGTATGCCAAGCAAACCTACAAAAACACATCACATAAAAGATTACAGAACATAATATTAGCAGAAAACAAAGCAATAGTAATCAAATCGATGAAGATAATGTTTTTTACTGTATCATTATCTAAATAAGTAAAGCAAAAAGTAGACCCGAAAAAGCGAAGTATATACTAATATGTACCTTCGTAAGAGCACATAATCCTGAAGCAGATTCACTATTCCCCATGTTGGATTTGACGCATCCTATTTTAACTGGCCTTTCCTTGTTGCCGAATATCTCATCAACAGCTTCAAGTTCGTTCTTATCATCTTCCGCAATAGCTAATTGATACAGAAATTACCATAATTAGTCTACGTTCCGTATTAAGGGATTTCGTAATACTTTGACTTCTTTTCATTCACATATCAACTCACCAATTCCGTTCGCTTCCACATATTCTACGTCTTGAGGAGAAACATCAGTTTCGGAATAAAATTTCTTTAAGAATTTTGTTATTTCCGTTGAATTGCTGTGACGCACAACTTGTCTGTCATTTAGCGGTCCCCCACAATATCCAGATTTAGTGTGATATACTTCTGCGTATATTCTGTAAACATTCAACACTTTTAGTTCCTACGAATTTACCAAAGCTACAATTTGATAGCAACACTTTCGTAACAACATTTAGTAAAAAAAAATGTTATTTTTCATCTACTATTCGTTTGAAAGATACAAGTTAACATTTTGTGCCCGCAGTAGCACTAGCACAAATGATCTGCTCGCCTGTTACAATACCACGACCACACAAAAGGCAGGTGTAAATTAAATGGATGATTATTAATGGCTAGTCCGCTTTTTCTTCCAGAATATGCAAGCCGGCCCACGCGTTTATCACCAGACTCCAGAAGTTCAAGAGTAAATGCAATACGGAGAAAGATTCTCCGAGGCATTCAGCATATACACTCATCAGACGAAACGTTGATATTATCCACTTTACGGCTGTCTTCTGTGTGGTCATTGTATGCCATTCAGCGTGGGAGCCATTCGTGATTCAGCAGATGCTGGATACGGACTCTAGCGCTGTTAAAATATTTATGATCTCATATTAAAATTGTTACCTCTTTGCGTCTTTAGCTTTCTGCAAGAACAGGAAACAGATGGTTTCAGACCTGACGTACCCATCAGCTCGTTTATCAAAGCATTTAGTTTTACCATCGTTGCACAATAAGCCAGCACTAAAAGAATCAATACTTTGACTTTTGATTATATTAGACATGCATTAGCAAATTCAAAGTTGAATTATTGACAGGTTTCGGTATTAGCCAAAGACCTGTTACTGTTTTTAAAAAATAGAAACTACAATCATGGTTAATTAAAGAAACATTGCAGTGGAGCTCCACGTTCGACGTACTTGTTTAAGTTCATAGTTACAGTGGAAACGAGACACAAGCTACATCCCCCGACCAGCGCCGCCTCGCAGTCTCCGGTGAGAATGCTGTGGAAGGCGAGGTCAACGACTGCCAAGGACCCCACGCATCCGCAGTCGATGTAGTAGGAAGGGCTCTTGCTATTGAACCAATACGATATTCTGTTCGCGTACATTGCTTTGCTGCACCTAGTAAAATTATTGAAAACAATTAAGAATATAAGCGTTGTATTTAAGGAGTTTTTCTTCTTATCATTTGAGCAATTTCCGCTGATATGTGAGCCTAGCACGAAAATTTGCTTGTACTTTCTGCACAATACCAATCCTGCATAGATTTCTTACCAAATATCGTTGCGAACATTTTCAGGCAAATTTTTGTGCTTGGCCCATTGTTGACTGTTTCACACTCTTGTCATTCCGTTACCACACGATTATTATAATACTTTCTCTTTCACTTGACTCATATACTCATTTCTTAGCCTTCTTAGCTATAACTAATCACGATAAGCTTACCCACTTATGAAGAAATTATTAGCCGACCTGGCATAATCTTTTAACAACAGATGATTATCGCCAACGGTAGACGATGCAACAAATACGCCCAACTTTTTGTCCTTCATTTGTATAGGATTTATTCCTTAAAATGACATTTAAAATGATTATCTAAGAAAAACACAGAATCTTCGAGTATAACTTTAACTTATGCCAATTAACTCAATTTTGCAAGACTGCAACATACCCTCTCCTCCCTTTTCGTTTTTGTTACTAACTTCCCTCAACAAAAACGAAGGGACAGGAGAGAAGTTTCAGCCTATGTTATTAACTAATCGCACTTATCAAAGTTATAGACAGGTATACCAAAGTGAAGTATGAAGTAATAAGGGTAATTTTCTTAACTTTAAAAGGATTGGCGAGCAGTGAAACCAAATCTCTTACGCCTAACGAGCTAAGAGCCAAATGATAGACCCAATGTGCTTACATGTCCTTACAGTAGATACGTAGTGTGATCATAAAGGTCTGTATGGTCAGGTCTGTTCTGTCTTTGAATTATACATTTTAAATTACCAAATGGCATAATTAATAAAAAATATCCCCGAATGCATTCAAATTTGGAATTTAAGACCCTAGCAAGTTAACTTCCCCCTTTTTTTTATAAAGAACGGGGGCAAATGAGCAGCGTAAACATCAAAGTTATTATCGACAGCCATGGACATCAGCACTACCAGAGGAACTGCATATATGTTTCCGGCCTTCGAGAAGGTGATACGCTCTCTTCTTGGAGGACCTTCATAAGGCGTAGAGGTTTGGAAACACCTACGAGGACAGACCATTCCAGAAGGTACCTGTGCAAGGCAAAAAAGCAAGGCCAGAGTATCAAGCTGATAAGTACGAGCTCGGTCGTTTCGATTTCGACGACTTCGAAACGCTCTCAGTTGTGTGAGGTCAAATGGCTAGCTGCTATTGGGGTGCTTCCTCCCAGATCAGCTTTAGCTCCAAAATATCTATCTTACGATGTATCTATTTATTTATTTATTTAAACACGCCAACAGCATATTACATAGTATAATTTAAAGGTCACTGATACATTTCAGATATGTACACAAATAACAGGCATGTTTATGTTACATCAGACACATTTGAAATATATATAATACTTATTAACTACATTACATTTTTACTAATTTATACAATACAATTTTAAATTTGGCCAAACCATCATTAAATATATCGATATCCGTGTTTTTGATGAAATTATATTCGTTACATAAACGAACCAGGGGACTGTTGTGGCCGAGGTATGTAGGTTCTGGCAAAATTAACGTTAAAGATATTTTTTATGGGTGTTCTGGGGCTTACCCTAGGGACATATATGGAAATCTGTTTGGTGCTTTCGCTGCATCTGATAATATTGTGTAGTACCTAAAATGGCAATAGGAGGTCAGATATCTTACGACGACTTCGCATCTTGAAAAAAGTAAGTAAGATTCCATGGCAACTGTACGCCATTTGTCTTGTGAAAGTCCATTGTATGCTTTCGATGCGTTGGAGTGAATGGAATAAAAGGGATTCCACACAACAGATCCGTACTCTAGACTGTTGCGCAACAACACATTGTTAAGGGCCAATCTACTGTGGACGGTACGAAAGCATTTGTGTTACGCCGCAAGAAGCCTAACATTTTGGCTGCTTTCGTAACCATTGCAACGATGTGGTCGACAAAATTCGACCTCGCATCGATTAGAAAAAGGTAATAGGATTAGCACGGTCAAAAGCGTTAGAAGAGTCCATATAAACAGCATCTACCTCACTACCATTGTCTAGATCACTAGAAATATCAGACACATACAGTGTTATATACGTGACTGTCGATACACCTTTCCTAAATCCGTGTCGACTAGGTGATAGTCCTGCGCTAACGTGTGCTGATAGAATAGGAAAAATTAGGGAATCAAAAAGTTTTGAAAAGCACGGCAATTGTCAGAAACCATGTATGCGAAGTCACTATTCTTTTGCTATTTAAGAAGTTCAAGTTAAAATCTCCAAAAACTATAATATCATCTACAGCACTTTTTACTTCACTGACGCTATTAAGATAATCTTTGAGAACAATGTGTTGTGCAGGTGGAGGAAGGTAGATCGCTGAGATAGCTACCTTTTTTATCTTGCTGCTAATATATAAATTGAGACAAACCCATAAGTCCTCGCAGTCGCATTCCCAATTCTTCATCTTTTCTTAAGTTGTTGGTTTCACAACGGTCTCTTCGGTAGATATTACATCTCGAGTCGATCAATTCGTTATTAGGTTAGTTGTTTACGTTAGGGTTAAGCCAAGTTTCAGTAAATATTATCAAAACGTAATTTAATAGCAAAATATTTCTTCTTATCTCAATAGACTTATTCGCATTCCGCGAATGTTTTGGTAATAAATGTTAATATTATTGAATTTTTCGTAACTATACCAAAAACTTCGATTTTTACTACAGAGCATTTATATGATATGAAGTAAGCTAGCAGTATCCCGAATCAATATTGCCTTGCAGGACTCGTCTTTACGCACGTAGATCCGGGCGTTGCGAACCCACACGAACTTATAATTAATTTCTTTTGACTTCCTTCTTGCTGCAGCGTGCAAGGTCTTACTATTTGGTGTAAGATGCTGTGCTACTTAAACAGGTACCCGAACACCGCTTATACCTAGGTGATGTGAGCTTAACTTGTCTTTGGTGATCTTTTTATTAAATTTAGTAACTGCTGCAAGTACAGAGTCCCGACAAAGTGGACTTTTCAATGTAACGATAACGCTTCGAGGTCTGTCGCTCTCCTTATTAAACTTCATAACTCGTGTTACTTCCAGAATATCAGCTTCATTAATGGGACGATCTATGACGTTACCTAATTGCAACACCGTATAAAAAACAATAATAAATAAATAATATATAATAAATAAAAAATAAATAATATAAAAAACTTTCAGATTTGTGTTCGGGGATACCAATAATCTCTATTAATGGTAACACTTAACACATTTAGAGAAGTTAATTTCGCGCATGCTTTGTTCTAGGGAGCACAACATAAACGACAGATCGTTAATAGAAGATTGCGGCAGTGATTCATTATTTTACTCTAATTTAGTAACCGTTGCCATTGAACAGAACTCCTGTAGAACAGTTTTAATTTCTAGTTACTGTTTGTTGAAAAAGGTAACTGCCTCGTGAAAGTCAGATATTTGTATTCTAATATCTTTTAACTCTTTAGATACCATTTCTAACCGCCGGCATAATTTCATGCCTAACAATTTCCCTAATGGCATCAAGCGTGACAGCGGCCTCGACAGGCAGGGACTCACACTGTTGCTGACGGGGTCGGACAGTAACATTACTACAACTTGACTCGTGTAACTCCGTCGCATCATTACTGTATGTATCGTCACTATTGAAGGATTTGACCAGGATTTTGTATGACATTTCCTCTTTTTAAAAATCAAGCCATATTTTCTGAAGCAAATACGTAAAGATCCGTCAAGATCAATTTTAACCGAGAACCCAAAAAAGTTTACGATTGTTCCAAAATAAGAAATATGGCTATAGATGGCTTCGGCTATCAAACATAGTAGTCACGATTAATCGATAGATTATGAGGTGTTAGTAGACATTGAAAATCACAGCATAGACAGCTTACCTGAGTCATAGACAGCACCGTATGCATAGCTCATCAGTTGTCTGCACTGAGCATTTAAGCTCAAAGATTGCTTATACGTTACTTTAAAAAATGTTGCATCGAACTTATCCATATCGTCAATCTTTCCCTGATGCTTCGGGTACTCGGGATGTTGTATACTCGGCTTTACTACAATCACCATATCTATCTGAAATTTTTTTATTATTGCTTAATATGTTATGGTACCTATCGATAGAAAATTTCGGAAAGTTTATTGGTCATTCACTAAATGCTTTATGTATTATAAGTCAAATACGATCGATCAGATCAAATGTATGTAAGGCTACATGAAAATCAACAACTTTCGAGCAAAAAGTAATATTAAAAAATATTTTTTTAATCAATTCCATCAATAACTTTTTTTGGGTGGCGGCTCTCAATTTGTATGCCAGTTTCTAGCTAAAATGCCCCAAACACATACAAAAAAAAATGTGTGCGTGTACTAGTGTACACACGTAAGAAGTGAAACTTCTTTAAGGCCTTATTTTTCCGTTTCGCGCCATCTTTTTGTATTCATGTCTATGATAATAAAATCCTTTTGTTTAAACTTTATCTAATTTAACTTTATTTAACCAATTTCTGGAAAGTTGCATATAGATCATTTTGCGAAAAAGATGGCGCGTAACCGAAAAATGTGACGGTAATTTTTTTTCCAACGCCGATAAAGAAGTTTCACTTCAACAAACAAATAAATTGTGTTTGGTAGTCAATTTAATATATATTTTATTTTATTTTAAGGAATTGTCTATCTTTAAGTCTGGCTATTTAAGCCACGAAATAATACCTAAACTACCAATCTATTAACTTGAATATTGGTCTTAAAATGCACCTTAGTATATTGTGAAATAGCATATAATAATTGAGCAGATTGAAATAAAAAAAAAAACATTAATATCTCCTGATAAAAGACTACTGATTTAATTTTGCGATTTCGGATTAAGGATTATTCATTAATTACTGGACATCTTATATTTACATCTTATGTATAGCTAGTAGCAGAAATTGAGAAATGAATACTGAAATAGGTTCACTAGTACAGAATATCTGAGTTTACGCATTAAAAATTCTCCTACGAGTATTTTGAAGTTGTCTAAAAATAACATCATTTTTGTTACCTTATTATACAAATTCTCCATGAACTCGGTAACATTTTTGGACTCGGGAAACTTTCCTGACATGCCGCTGATGACGATTTCATTACCAGACGGCATGTCACGTCCATCACCAGTTCTATCGCCGTTGATATGCATTGTACAAAAACTAATACCGGGACAAATCCACTAATATTAATACACGACTGTTTGGTTTTCGGCACACTTTTATACACTTTTGACTTGTTTTTCATATTTAAATTAGAATTTATATTTAGGGTCATGCTGCAAATTCAATCCAATTTTTGTTACGAAAAATAGCGCGCACCGCCGGCAACGTCCTTGTGAAGGATACATTTTCAAATGAGGGGTAGTCCATAAATCACCTGATGAGTTTAACAACTTTTAAGTACCCCCTCCTTCGGTTACATGGGCTTTTTTTTTGGGGTGAGCTTTTGGAATAAAATTGTCATTGTTACAAGGTATCAAATATCCGGGACATAACAAACAAACCGCAAACCGATAGAAGTCAGGGCGGTCGGTAGTGTAAAATAAGTATAAAACATTACATGTTTAAAACTCAGCATAAAATACACAAAATTTATATTTAATGCCTTATATTGAATAGTAATCGTGGACTGTTATTACATTAAGTAAATTATGCTGCAGAAGGAAAAACACGTAGGGGAAGTTATTGATTCCTTTAATACAGGGAAACCTAGTAAAGGAGCCAAGAGAGGGGAGATTTTATTAAATAACTGTGTGAAATATATGCAATAAATAAAAAAAAGATTAACTTTAGTAGATGTAATTAAAATACATATTATACTTTATTGGTGCTTTCTCTCTCTACATGTTAACAATAATCTCTCTACAAATTCTAACTCTCTAATCCCTTACTCTATTTTAGTTCTAATCAGTAGTTCAAAAAATACAATTGCAGAATTACAGTTTTGTAATGCTCAAAATTTTGCGACGCGCTTAACTTCCACTTTAGTATTTTTATTTTTATATTATAATATATTCAACTAATTGTAATACAATGTGGCTCTATTGTACAATGTCTGATAAAACTTGGTATTGAATAACTAAAACATGAATAAATCAACGGTCGGAAAGAACTTCAGCTGGAAACATACTATCACACGAGGTTTGAGAGTGTCCAGTCTTTTTAGACCTTGCGCCCGGACCCGCTCAGCATTGCCAATGCAACGCAACCCTATGGCTCTACCAAATCCTAATCGTAAAGTACTTTTTGCGAACACACTCTATTTAATACGTTCGTCCATTATTACTTTTGTTTCGCAATTTTTTATTTTGGCAATTTCCAAAGAACTTTTATATTTGCAAACAATATCATCAACATCAATAGCTCACTATACTTCCCCACTGAGGCGCAGATCGTATCTTAAGTTAGGACTGACAAGACCTTAGTCAACCATGCTGGCCCAATGCTAGTTGCTTATATATCTTTGAATTTCTACGCAGAGAAGTGCAGGTGCAGGTTGCAACACGACGTTGTCAATTAATTACGACATTTTGTATGAGGTTGCTGATAAAAATGACAGGAATATGACTTGACATTTAATATGTCAAAGCGTTTATCTGCCACATTTTTCCTATCTGGAACTCGTGGAACCAAATTTTGTGTGCAATCTGACAGAAACGTCATTTTTACACTATCCGAAACTTTATCAACATAAAAAACAATTTCGAAACTTCATAGGTATCAAGCTCAATCAGTTTACAGACCAATAAACATATATTGACCAAAAGCACGGTTTTCAATTGCTCTTTCTAAAGAAATAATTGTAGATGGTGAAGGTATGCTAATCGCTTTTATTTAGCATGTTTTGATATCTACAAATATATCCAATTCATTTTTATGAGGTTTGCCTACGTAAGCCGTAAAATGCAAATACAAGGTTCAGAAATTTATTTATTCATATTTACTAAACTTTAGTTATAATGTAAGCTATTAGAATAAAAAAAATATGTATTAGACATATTTTTTTATCCTTTACGTGGCTTAGAAGAACATAGTAGCCAAACTGGAGGCCACAATTTTATACGCGTACAGGTGTGCTTACTTTGAAGTCAGCCTGATGCATACATATTCCGGCGTTAATAACCTTTTAACCTTACTTAAATTAAACAAGTTTACTTTATCAAAATTAAATATATATTTTTGTAACTATTTCGCTTCGTTTACGTTACAATTAAACGAATGATACCTGCATGGGAGTACAATTGGAAACACAGGAATGTACTGGACTCAATGAGACATCCGTCCCAGCAGTGCTACTAGTGGTGTTGGCGACGAAAAGGTTCTTTTGCTATTCGAAGGTTTAAGACGGCGAATGGTAATTTGAAATAAGAATATTTATAAGCTTACTGGAAAGCACAGCCAAAGAGGATTTAAGTTATTGATAATTATAACTGCAGGCAATAAAAATCCCTTACTATGAATAGACGCAGATTACCTGTTTATTGCCGTCTTTCTGATAATTATGTTTTGTGCTTTTATTTTAACAGTGGCTCTACCACTGTAACATCTTCGCGCGAATGGGTCGGCTTGCCCGGTGTAATACCACGACCACATAGAAGACAGTCTGATGAGTGTGGTGCTGGAGGCCTAATTTTATTCTTCTTTCCCTTCCCACCCTTAACTTACAAGGAAAGGATGGGAAGGGGAAGTGGATTTCACGGAGGAGGGGATGCAAAGAAAGAGGGAATATTCTCTTCCAGTGCATCTTCTCCTACGTTGATTAAGGGTAGGCAACGCATCTGCAATTGTGGATGTCTATGGGTAGCGGTCACTCCGCTATTTAGCGATTATAGTTGGCCGCTTGCTCCTTTGCCACCTTGTAATATAAAAAAAACTCCCCTGGTCGCGTCAGCCAGCATCAGTATTTTCGGCGTTGACATATCGAATGACGTTCAATTTCGCCGTCATTTTGATGAAAAGGCCAAGCTGACCACTAAATAGCTAAGTGTGCTCAGCAAAGCGAAGCAGTAGGAGCACCGCCTTCAGCTTTGTAAGGCGCAAGTTCGGCCCCACATGAAATACTGCTCGCATCTTTGGGCGGCTGCACCCCAATACCAGCTTCTTTCATTTGACCGCATACAACGGAGAGCGATTCGAATCGTCAACGACCGAGCTCTTACTAATCGGCTCGACTCTCTGGCCTTGCGGATCCCGAAAATAGTTACGTTTTTTTTTGTTTACGCGGGGAATGCGTTTACGCCTTCGCCGTCCGTGCTGCGGGGGCAGCAGGGACGGTTTCGTGTGGTTCTCCCGGCCTTGAGATTTAGGCCGGACTACCCACTAAACCCCACGGTGTTCTCCTTCGCCCAACCGGGCCGTGGCATCTACGTTAGTTTATCCACGACCCAGCTAGGGGGGAGCCCCTTGGTAGGGGCTCGCCACATGTAGGGTGGGTCAGATTTATTAAGCCCCTCCCATCACCCTATGATGTTGCCCCCCTCAGAACACACGAGTGTGGGGGGGCATCCGCCACATTCGGCGCTACCGATTAGCGAGCAATGGTGACACACACGGGATCCGACTCAATTCCTACAACCTCGCACAGATAACGGTCGAAACAGCCGTGCCCTGTGAGAAGCGGCGTCAGGAAGTAAGTCGGCTCCCGGTGCCTTGCCTCCACCCACTGGCGCAGGATGGATGGCCTCGACAAGCCGCGTGCTAACCGAGGCGCCCACCAATCTCTTCTCCCATCGCCGGAAGAGATCGTCGCGACCTTCCCGCCTCCAGAAAAATATAATAGTTACGTTTCATTCGGGATATATTAGGTCCTAACCTATGAAATTGCCATGTTCTATGAACAAATTTAAACGTTTTTTTTTTCATGTATTTTTTATTTGTATTAATCGAAATAATCACCCATGCTATCAATGCATCTTTGCCAACGTAGTGGCAGTTTATTGATGCCCTTCTTAAACAAATCAGCTGGACGGGAAGCAACAAATTATGCAAAGGCATTTTGTACTGCCTCTCGGGTATTGCATTTTTTTCCCGCCCAGAAGTTATCCAAATTCTGGAAAAAGTCTGTAGGCGCAAGGACTGGTGAGTGAGTAGGGCGGATGACGGAGAGCTCCCAACCCCAGTTCTTACAACTTGAAGACCGTCTGCTGTGCAGTACGAGGTCGCGCAGGAGCAGTGGAGACGAGCGATTGACCAATGCTGGTTAGATATGTGCCAGCTTCTCCATCATTATGTTCAGTTCTTCACAGTACGCTCACATCTGCAGAAATGCTAACCCCGATTGGTAAGAAGCCGTGATGAATCACACCGGCGCTAAACCACCAAACAGGGACCATCACTTTTCTAGGGGTAAGTTTTTGTTAAGGGCATTGTTTAGATGCTGAACCAGGATCCAACCAACTTGCTGAGCGCTTGCGGTTATCAAACAGAGTCAATTTTTTATTGCAGGTAACAGTGAGGTTCATAATTCCTTCATTTGTGTGTCTGTTGAGTAGTGCAAGGCACGTCTCGACACGTACTTCGCGCTGGCGATCATTGAGTTCGTGAAGACGGAATGGAAGCGAGCAAATGAATAACAGGTGGTGCGTTGGTTTGTAGTGTTAGCTCCGTAAACGTCTTTGATGTTGCGTGCCGCTTGTGCCGCCTTGCTGCCACGACGGTAAACATAATCAATAATTACTCGAATGACTACTTTTGGAAAAAAATGCCATGTTTTTAAAACAAAATTAATTTGAAATTAGAATTCTTAGCCAAACAAATATTGTTTTGTTTTGAAATGGCCAGTACTGCAGAATGACAATTTCATAGGTAAATACCTATTATTAATATTCATTGTTTATGTTACTCGATAATTCTACAACGGTTCTATATATCTCATAGATATTAGGCACAGATGGAGAACATAGCCTGAAAGAACACATAGGCTACTAATTAAGATTTTTTTTTAATTCCGCGCGGACGGAGTCGCGGGCGACAGTTAGTAATAAAAACATAAATAATAATAACATAAGCATGACGGCGCCACCGTCTTTATTTTTAAATAAAGTGTGCAATGGTAGGACGTTATGAATCCCCCCACCGCGACATACATAAAAGGCAGAGCAGATACATCACCTGTCAATGATAGAAGCGTTGCTGGAGTTTCTTCCGCCACTTCTTCTCCCAGCGCTAACGCTTTCCGAAGTGG
>JAAOEG020021976.1:0-15784 GCA_011763625.2 Papilio bianor | reverse complement strand
ACTTGACGCCTGTCTTCTGTGTGGTCGTGGTATTACACCGGGCGAGCTGGCCCATTCGTGCGAAGATGTTAAAGCGGACTCTACCACTGTTAAAGTTGTTCTTAACCTCCTGCTGAATAAAAGCTGAGACGAAGATGGTATTGCAGTATTTATGGGTTAAAGTTAGTTAGTTATCGATTAACTGATTTCGGTAACACGAGTAAAGATAAACTATACTATTTATTTCTTTTTTATGCTCGGGCGAACCATATTTAATATAATGAATTAACGTTTGCAATTATTTATCATTCTGTGTACAATATGGTTATTTACAAAATGTACATCCGTGTCCAAGCAATCGCTTGATTGCGTATGACTCACAGGTTCCGCGTCGCACGACAATGCATCGGCTATAAACAAATATTTATCGGGCTTATATATCAATATGAAAGTGTAACCTTGAAGACACAACAACATTTTCTGGAGTCCTGGGGGAGTCTCTGCTATTATGGGTTTCACTATAACGTGTACCCATAACAGCTGAGTGTACTATGTGTGTAAGGGCTTGTTATATGTCTCAATCGTCACGTCGTACTTTCCGAAAATGTAAGAATAATACTTTTCACAAGCAAACACACAAGCTATAATTTCTTTTTCTATTTGGGCATAATTTTGTTCAGCTTTAGTGAGCGAGTGACATGCATAACTGATAGGTAAATCATTTTGTAGTAAACATGCGCCGAGATTGTTTTTATTCGCGTCCACTGATAACACTACCGGCTTGCTAACATTGTAATACTGTAGTATTGGCGGTTCGTAAGACAATCTTTTAAAACATTAAATGCCATGTCATGATCTGGTGTCCAGTGCAATTCTAAATCCTTTTTTAACAGATGTCTTAGTAAATATGTTAACTGACAGATTTGCAATAAAGCTGCCGACGTAATTAACTAGACCCAAAAACCGTTTGAAATCTTTTTTATTTTTTGGAACCGCCATATTTATAATCGGTGAAGTATGTGATTTGTCGGGATGGATCCCGTTTTAAGTTATTCTATGACCTAAATATTTAATTTCCTTTAATGCAAATATCCATTTGTCGTTGTTTAATTTCAAATTAATCAATCTATACCTATCTATCTTGTTTTGACCGTTCGTCGTGTTCGTGGTGGGTCTTACCATATATTAACAGATCATCTACATGCATATAGACCGCTTCCAGGTCATCAAATTTTTCATACAATATTTTATGAAATACCTTACTGTAAAAGCAAAAAATTATATCTACCAAAAGCTGTATTGAACGTACATAAATCGGTACTTTCATTTTATTTTAATTGCCAAAACCCAATCTTGGCATCTAATGTGCTGTAAATTTTCGAGCCTGCCAAATTTGTCATGATTTCGTCTAACTTTTTATTTACCTAACTGAAAATGTTCCCTTTTTATTGCCTTATTGAGATCCTTGGGATCTAGGCAGATACGTAAATCACCGTTCGGTTTCCGTACCACAGTCATACTACTCACCTAATTGCTTGGACCTTACTTTACTTATAATTTTTTGCGTTTCGATCTCCTTTAATTTATTTTTAACTTTTTGTTTAAAATAATTGTCACGGGTAACTTATTCGCGGTACGTGAACAACCGGATCGATGGATTCGTCTATAGCTATTAAAACCTAACCAACCCAAACCTTCAAAAACATTCTTGTATTCTTGCATATTCTTTTCTTTATTCTTAACTCTCATTACTTTTTTATCAATTGCCAACGTAACTTTTATTAAATTTAATTCCAGACAAGATTGACGACCAAAAACATCAACACACAAAAAATCTAGGATGCAATAAACATTCCTATACTTGAGTTTTATCCGACCGACCACTTTAATGTCTCCGCCGGTATATCCACGTAATCTGACTGCATTTTTCATTAGACTATCACTTGTCATGCCTATCCTTCGTAAATATCTATTATACTTAGAAGCAAATTGACATCAGCCCCGGTATCTAATTTAAATTTAATATTCCTGGCGATCAATAATAAATCTAAACACCATTTGTTAGTTGTTTTATGAAAATAGAAAATTACCTGGTCAGGAGAGTGGGCGGCCTGTGCGAACTCCGACTGCATCTCAGACACTGTGTTTTGTATTCGCGAAAAATGATTAAGATTGTTACAATTAAGACATCTCCTTCCGTACGCTGATTGTAGCCGTGAATTGTGCCGCACTTCACGCAGTTCAAACTGTTATCACTTGTCACATATTTGTTGTTAAAGTTCAAGCCGCCGCCGAACCGTGCGGGACGGCAACGCCGCACAGCTTCACCGCGCCTCGGTGCAGCGCCTTCGCCGCGGCCGCTTGCCCTCCTCGGTGCCCATGGGGTACCGCGATCTTCACAGCGCGTCACACTCATGAGTCCCACAGATGTCCCTTGTGTCTTCGTTATCTTTGCTTATTTCGTATACGCTACTATGCATTTCTTCGGTTTTCAACTTTATTGCCCCTGCTTGTATTATTGACAATTACGCCAGATTACAAATATCTAATGTTTTTGCAGGGTTAAGACCGGTTCCCTTAATAAACGTTCGCTTAATGTATTATCTTTAATTCCACATATTATGCGATCTCTTATGAGGTCGTCGCACAAATTCGCAAACTCACAATTTTTTAAGTTGAATAGCGTATTGCTCGTTTTCTTGTTGTACTTGCGTGAAAAAATTATGTCTAAGCACTGTAATGTTCTTTTTTGCTTTGAAAAAGTTGTCAAATTGTTCAATTAATCTTTCCAAGTGCCTCGCTAAATTGATTGAACACTTCACGGCATTGTTCGCCAACCAAGTGTGAAGATATATTATTTTGAACTTTTTTTTCGATTGTTCACATGCTTCGTAATAAATTAGGAATCCACTCTTTCATTTTTTCGACTGGTCAGATAAGTTCCCTGACGTCACGTTGTCCAAATCACTACATAGTATAAAACAAAGTCGCTTTCTCTGTCCCTATATCCCTATGTATGTTCCGTTACGTAGTTTTAAATCTTTAAAACTTCGTAACGGATTTTGATGCGGTTTTTTTTAATAGATACAGTGATTAAAGAGGAAGTTTTATATGTATCATAACATCCATTAAATAGTTCAGAAATACTGTCATTTTTGAGGTTTCTAATGTGATGTTGTATATAATTACATTTTTTCCGCTTACAGGGAACATGTAATAAAACCACGAGCTTCAGATGCAGACTAAAATATTATACTTTTCTTACCACTACCCTAAATACAAATTCACAACTTCCGAAACGACGAAACTCGGCGGCAATCCTCTACGCCGCCGCGCACTGCCGTCAGGTGTAAACGTCTCGTTAGTGTGTGTCGCTTTTTTATAAAATTTATATTGAATTCAAATTATTTTATTGCAGTCAAATAATAGAAGTGCATAAATGTGCGGAGTTAACCCGATATAAAACTTTTGCCTACCTGGACTTATGCGACCCTGGTACCGTGAGTGAAAGACCATCCTTTTTTTGCATTCATATTGCAACTATCATTAAGAAGTTCCGCCCACGTCGTTTCGATTGGTCAACCCTATTAAATGTAAACTAGAAGCTTTTGTTTGCGGAAGATCACTAAAAAGTGCGTACACACTCAGACACGCCGTCAAGATAAAGACACTTTCTCACGATCGAAATCGAAAAAAAAAAGTTTAAATACATTTCTGAATTAACACATAAAAATGAAAGGGATATAAACACCATGAATTATCGGCAATACGAGTCGGACACAATAAATATGACAGAATGCATCCCGCAGACGTTATTGGTTACAGCGAGCGGCAAACGCAAAAGAGCAAATGAAGATCTCAGTGTTGAGCTAAGCTGTTTTAAAGAGGAGATGAGGGAACTTATTATCTCCAGAACAACATCACAAGAACATGAGCTAAAAAGATTGTTACAACCCTTATAGAAATACAGCAGTCTAATCGGAATATAGAAAATTCAATAGCTTTTCTCACGGCGCAGGATGAGAAATTGAGAAGTTAAAACATCAAGCAATAGAGAAGGAAGAAGAAGAAGAAGAAGAACGCCGGGTACATTACGCTGCACCAGAAACAAAATGCAAATTAAACTAGAAATAAATGCTAATGATGAGATTCTAAAAATAACGCATAAGAGTTACCGAATCTATTACAATAACCTTATCAGAAAGCATTAACGTGAATATGAGAAAAAATTATTATACTATTAGTTATAAACCCAAAAAATTCTGGAATAATATAAAAAAATTACTCACGTTAAACCAGACAAAACATCTAACACAGAATTACTAGAATTTGACCAAAATTTTCTCATATTAGTAAATTGGTGTAAACTTTACTAACATTGGACAGGAATTAGCAGAAAACATTCTAAGCATCGCTCAAAGCGCTCCCAGGAATACTAACGAAAACACAAGTTACTTCCCAAGTCACCTTAAATATTTTGAATGCTCGGTATATTGGAGTAGTTAATCATGTACTAATGTCTCTAAAATATGAAAGTGCTCCAGGATGGGTAACATCAAAATTCCTAAAATCATCAAGCAAAATCAATCAGGCATAAAAGTGGTTGTTCCTATCATTTGTCATCTCGTGAACAATTGCTGTGAGAAAGGAATTTTCCCTAATTAACTAAAAGGTCTATTATTACACTAATATACAAGGGCGGTGACAGAGACGATATCAGTAATTATAGGCCTATATCGGTTCTTTCTGTTATAGCCAAAGTTTTAGAGAAATTAATTAATAAAATACTAATAAACTATTTTAACAAATACCAAATTTTATCCCATTCACAGTATGGATTCAGACGAGGATAAAGTACTTTAATCACAAAAATAACTGATGCATTGAACCATAGAAAAAAGTGTTTGACCATATTTCTAGATCTAAAAAAGGCTTTGATACCGTTTGCGTCACCACCCTCGTTAAAAACTGGAAAGACTCGGCTTAAGAGAAATCCAATTAAAAGTCCTTGAGGATTATCTAAGCAATCGCACTCAAAGGGTAAAAGTAGATAAATTTACTAGTGATGACCTTAAGATTCCATTTGATGTTCCCCAATGCAGGGTTTTAGGCCCTACGTTATTCTTAGCTTATAGCAATGATTTGTGCTGCTGAAACTGGATTGTGCGAGGTATCAAATTGGCTTAAATTAAATTTTCTAACATTAAACACAACAAAAACAAATCACATTTGCTTCTCTATTAATAGCCGCACGCAACCACTTAATTTTAATATACAGATTCACAACTGTACAACCACCAATAATGACTGCTCTTGCCTAAATGTAGCACAAGTTGACTGTATTAAATATCTTGGTGTCATGATAGACCAGAGATTGTCCTGGCACAATAATGTTGAATAGGCTACGACCAGGATACGAAAACTGATTTGTTTAAAAAAAATATCAGACCCCCTACCTCCAACAAGCTTTTCAATCAAGTGCTCTTGCTCAGTCGGTCCTGACATACTGCATACCTGCCTGGGGTGGCACTAACAAAGTTAAGTTTTTAGAGCTGGACCGCAGTAAACGAACTCTAATAAAAGTCATGTACCACAAACCATATAGGTCTCCTACTAGATTACTTTACTGCGAGAGCAAGCTGTTGAGAGTTAGAAAATTATACGTATTGCAATTTTATAATCCTAACTCGGATCCAAAAAAGAGCATTATATCAAGGAATGGTTAAAATTATTTTGCCTGGCGGCAATATAAAAAACAATCAGAAAATATATGTAATAAAAGCAATCAAATTTTAAATATCTCGCAGTTGCACCTATATGATTTAAAAAAGAATGATATGAATTGGCTTTATCAACTACAATAAGAAGAGGTAGAAATGTTACTTGAGTCAAATTAGCAGATATAGGTACTAAAAAAAAAATTACACTAACGCATCATACACTGGCTTAGGTAATACTATTCTCTGACACAGACACACACACACACACACGCAACAAGGAATCACACTGATAGGAAAAAATATTATTACTAGATAAAATCAAATTATGTTATGGAAGAACCGGACATTCTAACACAAGTAATTATTTTTCCTTAAAAGAATTGGGACAACATGACTTTAAAATAATACGTGTCATTTTGAAGTTATTAAATTTATTATTATTTAAAAAGAAAAAAAAACAAATGAAGGAATCGTTACCAGTTACCGGTTCCAGTCGTTACCAGTTGTAATGTACATATAGCAGCTTATCTTTTATAATAAACTACAATTAAAATATTGATTTTTTTTTTAATTAATTAAAAAAATATCTATTTTAAAAATCTTCCTTGCATATATAAATGTATCTCCGTAAGGATCTATTTTAATCTTCTTTTAAGTATAAAATACTCGAGCTGCCGTGAAGTTGCCTGGAAGTCGGTTGTAAATGACAGGGCCTGTGACGCGCGTCGTCTCATCAGACTTCGCAGTCTCTGACCTGTCAGAAAGCTATCCGCACCAATTCTAGTTTACTAATATACTTGTTTTAAATTCTGAGAACATCTATCGATAGGTGTTAAAATAATGTTCCTAATCGTTCATTTACGAATATGTGAAAATTTCCCTTAATACGAGTATATACTATGTGAATTTCAACGGTCTTAAAAATTACATATAAAAACATTATTATTATCTGTGATTTATTTCAAAGAAAATACGCCAGCAAGTGCGATGATCAAAATGTTATATCAAAGGTAGTATTTAACAGCGTTCAATATAAGTGGATATCTGTGCACATTTGAACTTTGTTGGTTCTGAATAAATATTGAAGCATCGTATTCCAATAGATGAAGCACTATCGAGTATTATTGAGGTATGACCTGTTATTGAACAAAACGTGTATAAGTCTGTGTTATTTCACATTCAGTCTTTTAACATTTTAAGCAATAAAACTATGCGTTTAGTTTTTAAAACAAAATAATGTTTGTTTGTAAAGTTGAATTACGGATGATAATTTTATGTGATATCACAAGCCGAACACTAAGGCCGATCGTGACTCTTTGTCTCTCGCTACGTGCTCTCTGGCACCCAAGCCCATGACTCATGCTTTTGAATAAAACATTATTACGTCAATGATAACAGCGATTAAGAAATTAAAATGATAAAAATCTTAAAATACAATAATAACTTTTTAAAATAATTTATTTATTACACCGTCGTTTAAAACAGATATAACAAACAACGATGGAAGTGCTGAGTTATTTCTTTAGAAGATTTTAATGATAGTATTAGCTTTGCAATCAACTAAAGTTTTTTCATTAACATTTGTTATTCGAATCTTTGGCTCATCGCCTCTATTATCACAACTAAAAGTAAACTGACGAAGGCGAGGGAACTTTCATGTTATGAATATTGCACAGTGTATATCTGCAGTGGATTTAACTTTAAAACATATAATGTTGCAGTTTCCATTATGTACTTTGAATATCTTGTCTTAACTCTGCCTTCCTTGGAATCTAATTAAAGTTTGTGATATTTTTGAAGTGAAGGTACTGCTGTTTTTGTTATCACGTGTTTTTATGTTATTAGTTTAATCCTAAATAGCGGATCAAGTATGCATAGATGTTGGAACACCGAGCTATAACATAATTGTGCTTATAGACCCACAAATGGTCGGATCGATGAACATAATTTAAACTTAATTACGAGAGATGACCAACGCCCTCCTGTTATTGACAAAAAGAGTCACGAGAACCTTTACATACCTAAGATATCATGTGTTTAAGTGACAGACTATCCTTCATGTCTTTACACTATTTGGGTACAACAATAATAAGCATAAATATAAACGTCAAAAGATACTTAATTTCTGTAAAACACAAAGTCAGCAGCAAGCCAATTACACATTCAATTCTTAATACAATAATTATAAGTAATATAAAAGCAATAATATAATAGTAAATCGCTTGCAAAACTAATTTTAATCAAAACATTGATGAATGTATTTGCGCAGACAAGTAAAGATAAATTATATTAAAAAATATTGCGATGAAAAGCTTCATCGATGTAATTAATTCGATTGATTCGGACATAAAATTCTTCTCATTTAAATTACACAATTTAATCGGCGTACAAATTTAATATACTTACGTTATTTATGTGACGTTGTAGCACTATAATTGATTCTTATCACCGTTATAACGTGCGTTAAACGAGCAAGAGGTCACCTGAAGTTGCCGAAATAGCGAAGAGACCGTAGCCAATAGTCAGCCGCAATCACAGATGTATGTATTTGTTAAACGACGGATCGACGAAACGAACTAAAAAAAAAACATTTCTCATTAGTTTCCAAAATATATAGAGGCACACAAAGTACTTGAGAATTTGGTTTTATTAGGGCTTGCCACTCCTTTTGAGTAGCGACAATATTATTTTTTCTAACAGAGTAGTTCATTATAAGGGTAGTATTAGAATGATCTATGCTGATTTCTCTACACCGAAGTTGTTATTTTGATTCTGGGAATTTAAATAATTTTAATTAAATATAACCAAATAATCAATAATACATCTTTTTAGCTAAAAATAAAATAACATTTAAAATGAAAATAGTTTCGTGAACGACGTCGTTATGTATCTCTTAAAGATACCGGTTTTGGTCAAATTCATCCAGAGGCAGCTGTCGGTAGCTGCAGTTTTTGGTTTAATGATATTTAGGTTTGTTTGGTTTCCAGTTCGTATCTGTGGTCGTGCTAGGCTTTAAAAATGTTATAGTTACAATTATATCTGCCAGAAAATATGTAAATCCTACTTAGGCATAAAAAATTATATCATAGAAAAAATGACTTGAAGGCTACAGTATGACAATGTCTTGTGACCCTATTTATATTGAATGAAGGCCGCTAGTGAGCTATAACAATTTAGTTTTAGTTACGCCTACCGGGTCAGATTACTTCGTCTGTCTGTATTTGAAATATTATTTAGTACAAACGTTATTTTATCTTCTCTTAACCAATTCGAAAGTTGACTATATAAAATTTTATTTACAATTCAAATTAATACGCAGTACTTTTTCAACGTATTTCGAAAATTGTGTCATGGCTATATCGGTCGATGTGATGATTCCAATTGAGTTAACGTCTAAGAGAGATACCACATGAGCTCCAGGCTGCAGCGTCGCACCGCCTATTCCATATTGCCTAAAGGTTAGTATTCATAGAATCTACATTATGACGTTGGAATCCAAAATACAAATGTAACAAAAAGCAGATAATCCTCATTAAAGGGAATCCTGGCTCTAATTTCGAATCAGAGGAAACGTACTGAGGACACATCCTCTCATCATCATGTGTGAAAACTTGTTCTGCTGCGACTTCGATGGTCATTTTGTAATACAAATCGAAGATTTTCAGTTTCAATGTCATAAACGCGTCTGTTTTATTTCAAATTTTGTTAATTCTGTGGGAATGTGGTATCTCTCTAACGCATTACCTATGCGTAAATGACGCATGGAATATTAAGTGAGCAGAAATCACATTATGCAATATTCCACAAAAATGATACAAATTTCTCTTGTACCATTTTCAAAGTTATTCAAAAACAAGAAACGAATAAGTGTCCTGATTGTATTCCGATAGATTCTATAAATAAATCTATGTTTTGCGCGTATTCTTAGTTATAGTGTTATGATTATTCATCCAATAGTTTTTTTTTTTACTTAAGGTGGCAAACGAACAAGCGAAACAAACGCTACCAATCGATATCCACAATTGCAGATGCGTTGCCTACCGTTACTAGACGAAGGAGGACACGCACATAAAGAGGATATTTCCCTTCTTATACGTCTACTCCTACACGAAATCCATTTCCCCTTTCCATAATTAACTTATAAGAATGGCGAGAACAGAAATTGAACTAAAATTAAGCCTTCGGAACGTACAGTCATCACATAAACGCGTCTTCCACTTCACGTCCGTCTTCTGTGTGGTTGTGGTATGGGACCGGGCGAGCCGGCCAATTCGTACAAAACATGTTAACTGATGGTATACCAAGTAAGTAAAATGTATAATAAATAAAGTAAATAAATGTAGGAAAAAGTAGTTTCTTTCATATTTTATGTCTGTTAGAACGAGATGCAATAGTTAGGTATATTGTATGACAATGGAAATTAGGTATGTTAATAAACCTTTTTTAACTAACCTTATATAATATGTGGCCCCGGTGAAATCAAGTGATAATGTTCGTATTGTCTAATTTTACCACTATCCTTTACAGCATGATAGTAATAACTAAAATCATATAATACGAAATGATATAACTCTGGCATAAGTTTTTACTTCATAATACTTTGTAAGGAACGTCTGCAACTCTGCGGCGACTTCTCTTCGAATGGCCTTGTCTATGCTCGCCGGAGACACGGGCGCTCTGGCTCGCCTTGCTTCTGGTGTTTGACAAAATTATTCTATGCGTCATGACGTAGCGTCTGACATTTTTCACTCGTAACCTTAATATTCTATTTGTATTTTGATAAACAGTATTGGAAATTTAGTTAAGTTTCGATATTTTGCCTTACCTTACTTGTTAGTCTTTTTAAATAATTCATTCGTATCGTAGTTATTTAACACCAGAAGCGGTGTAAAGGACATATACTAATATTAAATTGCACTAATAGTTTGTAATAGGAAACGGTTGCCTTTTGAGATTGGATTTTGTTTTGAATACAAAGCGACGTGTTGTTCGTTATAAAGCATTCTCAGTCATTAGGTAAACTTGACTCCGGCATGCATGGTCCATACAAAGCGATTGAAGTCCTGCTTAGTAGATGTTAGACTCTACGTTAGCTAATTGACAGTTATGGTAAAACTCCACAGCGTAGTATATGTTGCCGTGGCAGGGAGAGTGGAGCTCTGAGGTAAATAAAGCTGATATGTTATGAATTCCTGTGGTGAACCACAGACGCATGTTTACTGTTTTTATGGATACCCAACTTGTATGATTCGGTCTGTATGACTGGAATGCCTCGGTATGCGTGATTTCGATCAGCGTATTGAGAAGCCTTGACACGTTTGAATACGGTCTGCGTGTAGAATGCACTCGCACGTTTGAATACGGTCTGCGTACGAGTGGGCCTGATTGGCAGGCTATGTTTCAGGTTCAAATGGCAACTGGAGGACAAAGTCGACTAACACGAACGCAGTATACAGGCCTTTGTACACTAAAGAAAGATGAATAAATTGATTGACTGGTTTGTGAGTTTGAGTGCTTAATCTGTGTTTGAAATTATAGGTAATTGTTCTTTTATTTCCAGATGAGACTAATGATAATGGGACTATAAAAACAGAACTACAAAATTGGACTGTAAAATCTTATTTAATTCTAAAATGGCTAAGCAAGTATCTGTGTTTATGCAGTCCAAAGCATACAGGATTGTGGACATCATCCATTCATACTTTGGTAAGTCAGACCGTAGATTATAGTATTATATTTATACCTCGAGACCACACAGAAGATAGGCGTGAAGCGGAAGTGATGCCGCGTTTCGTCTGATGAGTGTGCGTGCCGGAGGCCGAACCCCCCCCCCCCCGCCTGAAATCCCGCTTGGAGTCCGGGCGTAAGCGCACGGGCCGCCCTGCTCCTCCGGGGGGGGGGGGGGACAACAGCACGTGGCTGTAGCTCGGGGAAAACGCAAGCGACACCTCACGGCATCCCCGACCACGCTCGCTGTGGACTCTGTAACACCAGGGATTCCACTTTAACTTGGAGGCCGTCCATTACCACCTTCGGACGCTTGATTTTCCTCACTGAGACGCAGATATCCTCTCCGGCGGACACATCGTATTTATCTTGCCCGGGATTCCTGACTGACTGACTGTTCTGACTGGAACATTCCTTTTTGCCTCGGGCCGGGGTATGCATGTACGTCAGAGAGGATATCTGCTCTCGTGGCCTCAGCCTTCTTGAAGGTTCTTCTCTATTTTATGGCTGCCCGTAGCAATGACCAACCGCGAGTCTACTCGTGCTTTTATAGGTCGACTCATGGAGCAGGTCCAAACGGCTACAGATTTCATTCTGGCGCAGATCCCCTCCGCCGAAATCGTGTCGACTTCAACGCCAACCGATTGGCTTGGCTCTCGTATCACTGAACACGTGGGGAGATACGTCCACAACTTTGTTCTGTTATATGATCTGACGCAGTTGGTTACCTCGTCCACGCGAATCCCAGATGTGGAAGATCCTGTTGGACCTACTGCTGACCTCACATCCGGACAGCTAGTCGGTTTCTGTCGACGCCCCATTGGGCTCGTCGGACCACTGCCTGATCCGGACGACAGTGCCTATCTCGCGTCGCCCACGGTTCAAACCGATTGGTGTTCGCTGAGCGTGGTACTACAGGTAGGCAGACTGGGATAAGTTGCGGTCCTATTTTGTATCCTACCCATGGGAGTGAGTTTGCTTCAAGCTAGACAATCCCGACGCCGTTTCTGATTCTGTCACCGATGTGGTGCTTCAGGGGATGGAACTATTTATTCCGTCATCTGTTATACCCATCAAATGGCCCTGATTTGGTCAATCCTTCAAATTAGCTGGGTGCTACAAGCAGGATTGTTACCGTGCCTGGGCTGAGGTGTCAGCGGCTAGGGAATTAAATACCAGTTTGCTCAAAAAGAAGTACAACTCTGCCTACAGGTCCTTCAAAAGAGTTATTGCCAGGGCAAAGTCGGAACACGTAGCCAACATTGGTGAGAGATTGGTGCGCCTTCCTTTGGGAATTTCTGTAAGCCACTTTACCATTTCTGTACCACTTCTTTACCATTTTTGCGCAGGGAGGATGACTCGTTGGCCCATACAACAAAAAAGAAGGCTGATCTTTTAGGCTCTCTTTTAGCGTCCAACTCGACTCCGGAGGATAAAGGTATGTCACCACCGAATATACCGTACAGTGACACCTTCATGTCCGAGATCCAGTTTTGCCAGAGATCCGTAAAGTACTGCAAACTCTGGACATACACAAGTCCAGTGGGCCTTACGGAATTCCTCCCATAGTGCTTAGGACATGCGCTCCTGAGTTGACAACGGTTTTAACGCACCTGTTTCGGTTCTCCTACTCCTTAGGCATTGACCCGAAAACATGGAAGACTGCCGTCATCCAGCCGATCCCAAAAAAAGTGATGGCTCTGATCCGATAAACTACAGGCCGATTGCCATTACCACCTTGTTTGCCAGTACCATCAATTACCAGCTCATGAGGTACCTAGAGGAGCATCAGCTGATTAGTGATTGTCAGTAAGGTTTCCGTCAGCGTCGCTCAGCTGGTGACCTTTTGCGTGCCTCACGCATCGATGATCGGAGGCAATCGAGGGCAAGGGGGAGGCCCTGGCGTTTAGTTTGGACGTGGCCAAAGCCTTCGATCGGGTGTGGCACAGAGCACTTTTTTCGAAGTTGCCTTCCTAAGGACTGCCCGAGAAACTATGCGCCTGGATTTCCAGCTTTTTCGAGAGTCGGAGCATCAAGGTCGTTGTCGACGGTGCATGCTCTGACCCCAAAACCAATTAATTCAGGAGTCCCACAGTGCTGTGGACTGTCACCCAACCTATTTCTTCTGCATATCAATGTCATGCTGCATTAGCAACATCCATTGCTATGTAGACGATAGCACGGGTGATGTACTATACTCGGCTCGCACTATCATTTCTCGGGCTACTGCCGACAAGAACCGAACCAAACTTGTGTCGAACTGGAGGCCTCGGCCTAGTGGCTTCGCTATTGGGCGAAGTCTCGAATTGGGGTCTTGTTGACTTCAATCCCAAAAACACACAAGTCTGTGTCTTTGCCGCTAAAAACCAACTCTTTGTCGTAGATCTTCGTTTCGATGGCACTGCCCTGGTTGCCGTAGCCAGTACTGTATTCTCGGCGTTGACATATCGAGTGAAGTTCAGTTTAGCGGTCACTTGGAAGACGAGGCGAAACTGGCCTTAAAAAAGCTGGGTACGCTCAGCAGGGCGAAGCATTACTTCCAGCCGGGCCACCGCCTTCAATTGTACAAAGCGCAAGTATGGCCCGACATGGAGTACTGCTCACACCTCTGAGCGGGAGCACCCCAATACCAGTTTCTTCCACATGTACAACAACGGAGAGCGACTCGAATCGTCAACGGCTTGATAGACAAGGCCTTGCGTACGGACGTCAGTTTCCTCTGCATCTTTTATCGCATATACCACGGGGAGTGTTCCGAAGAACTGTTTAAAACTATTCCTGCTGACGACCCGACAGACCACCAGGTTCCATTCATACCACATTGATGGCTGGCATTCCTGAACAGTGCGGTTCTCGCGTCACTTTCGGCCACGCATAGCCGCGTATGGAATGGTCTGTCCCCGGCGGTATAACCAACCAGTACGACTTATGGTCGTTCAAGAAGCGAGCCTATCTCTTTTTCAAAGGCCGTTGTCATTCATCATCATCAGTTGTCTGTGGTTTCCCTGGTGTTGCAGATGTCCATGGGCGTCGTTGATCACCATCGTATTCTCGTCACTCGTTTGCCCCCCTTGTCTTATAAAAAACAAAATAAGGTGTTTGCTATTTTACATATCAGTCCATATCAGTGAGGTCGGGTCAGGCCGAGCCATGATAAGGTAAAAGTTTTAACTGCGCTCCAGAAACAACAAATGTTGAGCAGGTTCAGTTTGTTTCTACTGTTGATCTTTGACAGTATTTAGCTAGTTTCATCAAAAAGTAAGCCTGCATTACTATTTTACACATCAAAAAGTGTAGAGTTCAAATGAGAATTGCTTACTTCCTTATATTAAAATTGATCGATGCTGATGTCGAGGGCAGGTGCAGTCGTCACGTACGAGATGTCTAAGCAAGCAGTAGTGGACCCGTGTTCCTGTGGAACATGTGGTCGCTGATCTGCGCGCCTATGTCTCGCCTCGACGATCTGCGTGCGCTTGCGTCGCGCCTGTCGCCGATATGTGCGTCTGTGACACTCTAAACGCCGAACTAAGCGCCTACGCCGCGCCAGACGCCAAACTGCATGCCAATGTCGCGCTAGTTGTCAAGCTGCGCGCCTGCTCAGGAGCCGCTTGCTGGTGCCGCGCGCAAGCGCCATTGTTGTGCCAGTCGCCGAACTGCACGCAAGTCTTCGATTGTTTTTCGCCTCCGCCTGTTGCTCGATTTGTTGTTTTGCATAATACTGTTCACTTGCATATGGTACGTTTGTTTGTGGCCGGAAGTGTTTTTAGTGTTTTACGCAGATGTAGACAAAGAAAGCGTAGATGAGTTCCGATCTTGACTGCCCCATCATCGTGGATCAAAGAGCCATTCCTTGCTGTAGCAGAGAGACAACGAGACGTTGCTACCCAGCACGTCGAGAGCGAGTGTGGAACTGGTGTCAACAGCCAGTGTTCCTGTCAAGCGTGTAGTCACCTAGCTGCGCGCCGTGCTCCGCTTGATGTAGAGCTGCGCGCCTGCCTACGAGGATCACGCCCTCGACATGCCTGTATACGAGCAGCGCGTCCGAGCCGCGCCTGTCTACAATTTATGCGCCCGAGACGCGCCTATTTATGAGATATTCCATGCAACTGCTGGAAGATAATGGAACAACGAGTCCGAGGACTGTCCCATGTCAGGAATGGCCGTGTAAGAAATGTCAACACCTCTGCAGGGACTTCTTTACGCATGGCCTTGACTATGCTCGCCGGAGACACGGGCGCTCTGGCTCGTTTTGCTTCTGGTGTTTGATAGTATTTTTCTATGTGTCATGTCGTAGCGTCTGACATTTGGTTTGCTAGTGTTGTCAAATATATATATATATATATATATATATATATATA
>JAAOEG020020959.1:4161-14233 GCA_011763625.2 Papilio bianor | reverse complement strand
TTAAGAACTGCAATAACTACTGCTTATTACGTTTTTTGAATTAACATCTTAGGAAGTAGCTCTTTTTTCTGGGAAAATGTGTACCTATAATATTCTAATAACATGTATACGTATTAATAAACCATGATAATTTACAAATAAAATTATGACCTTAAATTAAGACATTAACGCCATAGTCCCAAATACATAGTTAAGTATATTATACCAAAGTGATTTTTAAAATTTAAAGTTATCTGGATGTAAAACTATACACCTATAATGTTTTTGTTTTGTTTTGTAGGAGCCGGTGGAGACTATACACATTGGGAGCAGGTTCACACCTCCGAAAGGTGGAGCGTCACCATTCCAGGAGGTGGAGGAGTTACTGGGGTCCACGCAGCCGCAGAGGCCCTGCACACTCGTGTGGCGAGACCTCTCCGTACACGTCAAATTAAAAGACGGCAAATTGAAAAGACTTGTCAACAATGGTAAGCTATGAAAATATCTCAAATTATTTATAGATATATTTTAAAGAGTAAAAAACATTTGCTTGCATTGAATAGGCTACGAAATTGCCGAACCGATTTTAAAAATTCTTTCATCATTAGGAAGCTACACTGTCACTGATTAACAGAGGCTGTATTTTATTACAACTAAAGTTCAGTAAAATTAAATAAAACAGCCTATTTTTGAACTCCTTTGCCAAAACTAAAAAATTTCATATTCTTTGCCACCCGGACAAAGCCAGGGCCGGTCGCTAGTATAAAATAACTTCTAAGTGCTTATTTTCACTTGACGATTAGTCACTTAAGTCTGCACGCCCGCGGCCTCCATGTGTAGTTGTTGCGGCCCAGCCAGTGGAAATAGATTAAACGAACTTTTGATTTTTTCTTAATGGATTGATGGACGGATGTTTTATGTTAGAAGGTATCTTCAAAACAGCTCAACGAATCTCAATGAAATTTAGCATAGATTTATAAAAAAGTTTGATAGAACACATAAATCACTGATTATGTTTGTTTTAAAATCCGCGCGGAATGAGTCGCAGGCAAATCTATATTTGGACAATCTAGAAACATCTATCACATTCTGGTCGAAGTCGTCGAACTTTTAATAAGAGCGACTTTTCCGTAACTTGAACACATTAACTTATCATAAGATTTAATTACATAATTTCCATATTAATTTCATAAAACAACAAACTAACGTGAGAATAGAGGTGCTATATTTATAATGATATAACTCACTAAAGTAACTTATTACACAACTATTTAAAAGTAAGTAATATTAATGTATTCTCTAAGTACCTACCTATTCGTTTGACGTCCGCATTTTATCAATCTTAATGTGTCGCTTTTCAAATAAAAAATCAACAAAAAACGTATTCACACACCCGAAACGTAAGGTCCCGTTATTTTAACCATGAAAAAAGTGGAACCTGCCAATAACAAGAATAATTTGTTACTTTCAAATCTAGAGTGAAGTAATTTCATTAACATCTTACTTATAGTCACTACATATTATAAAACAAAGTCGCTTTCTCTGTCCCTATATCCCTATGTATGCTTAAATCTTTAAAACTACGCAACGGATTTTGATGCGTTTTTTTAATAGATAGAGTGATTGAAGAAAAAGTTTTATATCTATAATATCATCCATTAAATAGTGGAGAAATACTGTTATTTTTGAGGTTTCTAATGTGATGTCGTAAATAATTATTTTTTTTCTGCTTACATTTATCAGATTTATTATATATTCCGTGCGAAGCCGGAGCGGGCCGCTAGTATAATTATAAATGCGAAAGTTTAGATAGATGGATGTTTATAAGATATCTCCAGAACGGTTTAACGGATCTTGCTAAAATTTGGCATAGACGTAGATCATAGTCTGGAAGAACACACTACTACTAATTTAAGTTTTTTTGAATTCCCACAGCTAGTAAATAATATGATTGTCGTAATCGAAGAAAAGTAGTAATAGTTACTCAAAAATAAAACTTCAAAATAGTTTTATTTACGTAAAGAACATAAAATGTTTTAACATATTCAATATAGTTAAATTATTGGTATTAACTAAGACTTCTCTCTTTGCTCTGTTTCCACATACCGAGTGAGAGTATTATGACTTAATCAAAAAGTTTATATTTTTAACGTACAATAGAATCTTTAAATACCTCTAAATACATTCAAAATATAAGATGGCGGCTAAATTACAAAGTTTTTTTAATGTTATCTATAATAAAAAATCTTTGTCTCAGCCATTAACATGGAATAGCCATTTGTGCCTGTCAAGTTAATTGTTTTGTGAGATGCTAATGATAGTTTAAGTAAGAATAAAAACATATATTACTAAAATCACAGTTGATGGTTTAATGCTTGTTACCAGGCAAATCCATAGCGGCTCAATAAATATAGATGGAATGGAATTAGGAAACAATGGCTTATATGTAACTACTTTTAACGCGGAAAATTGTAGATAGAATTGTTTTTTTTTTTATATAATTACCTTATAACTGCAATGAAATACGCAGTTTTTACATTCCACATGGAGTAAATCGCGGACGAAAGTTTCTATAGGTATATAACCACAACAGTACACTATATGGCTTATGTGCTATTAAATATATTTCAATACTAGCTGTCGCCCGCAACTCTGTACGTTCTTTTACTAAAATAATAGATTTTTTCTAAATAAACATAGCCTAAGGTTACTCCATATTTCAACAACTACTTGTCAATAAAAGTCTCGTCAAAATCGGTTCAGCCAGTTCAGAGATTAACCGGAACAAACAGACAGACAGACAATTTTTTTTTAAATATTATTTGGTGTATGTACCGTATATATATTCATAATATACATGTATTAAAAACGGTTATTTCAATATTACAAACAGACATTCCAATTTTATTCTATGGATAGATATTTTTCTTGTATTTGTCATTCACATGAATGTAGATTCAATGATCCAATCGCAACGGCTTGGCTGTAGAAGCTTGCTTTTATTGGCTTATTGTTGCATTTACGTTGTATGTGAATGACCTTGAATCTTTATCTCAAGATCGGTCGACGAAATAAATAGATTAAGTAAGGATATATAATTTGTATTCACCTCGTAAATAAATAACATGAAATAAACAATGACAAACGCCAGCAACAACGTTTGTTGCACGAATTGGCTCGCCCACAGCAGTACCATGACCACACTGAAGACAGGTGTGAAATTGGAGGAATTTCGTATTTCGTCTGATGACTGTACATTTTCTTATATGGAAAGACGAGAACGGGAATTAGATTTGACAGAGGATGGTAAATAAAAAAAGTCATTCGTCAGTATCTTTCTCATTCGATTAAACGTTTGCAACGCATCTGCAATTGCGGATGTCTATGGTCAGCTGTCGCTTTGCTATTTCGGAGAATTCAAGCGGTGGCTTGCACTTTGCCTCCTTATAATATAAAAAAAATAGACAAAGATAACAGCTTGCATTCAAGTTATTCGACCAGACAAAGGCGATGTTTTTTTTGTGAACTTTAAAATTATCACTCTAATTTTTTTAATGAATTTATTAAATAATAAAAATAAAAACCAAATTGTACAGCAACTACAACAACCATATGTAAAGTTGAACAGTGAAACAAAATAAATGTCTGTTGGCGATTCCCACGTTGAAAAAAATGCGAAACAAGAAACCTTGATATTGTGTTACTTTTGTTAGCTACTGGAAGCGTTATTGATTGACAGAAGCACCGCTTACAACCGTTAGTTATATCAATGTCACTACACGCGTTTAATTGTCGTATTTGAAACATTAATGCATGTCTCTGTGCCTGAGTCTTTAAACGGTTCCTAAGAAAGTCCCGATTAGATTTAGGTACTGCGAGAAATTTGCACTAACTGCCAACACCATAAACAATTCGCTGTGTGGCGGTGAATTAAACTATGAAATTTGAATTAAAGAAACTCAGAGGGAAAAAAATGCACATGTGTATTTTATTTTAATTATTTTTTTAAAAGCAAGAATGGTTCGTGCGCGATAACATCGACAGTTTTTTTAATAATAGCAGATTTTGGTTCATATAAATTATTTCTTATACATATTATATATTTCACCTGAGTTCTCGACTTGTGCTAGAATATGGTTTACGAAAATTGAAGGGTGGGATTCGAACTCTCGACCCTGTGATCGGAAATCCCTCCGGTACCCTTAAACATCAGACGATTGGTTATCGACCGTTGTTAATAATAATTAAAAAGTTATTTTTGTATTGAATAATCCATTTAATATATTATATATTTAATAAAACAGTAGTTTATAAGTTCTCAAACTTTACGTTACAACCTTTAGGTGCTGGTATAGAGAAAAATAACACAAAATTTTAAATAAAGCCATGACCTTTTCATTAAAAAGAATGTCCTTAAGCAGACGCTTGCGCTTCTGTATAGGTGTGTCGTCTTTATATAGGAGTTTTAAAGGAAAGTAAAGCCGGATTAGAAATATACTGTTACAGACTATTATAATAAGATTAAAAGTATTTCAGGCAATAAGCGGGCGTGGTACAATACATTTATTGTTGACATTATACAAAAGCACGACCGAATTTAACATTATTTATATGCAAAAAATATAAGTACTTTCGCAAGAACCTTTGGCTATTAATAGCAATAACATAACAAATAAAGTGAATGTTTCTTGCCGGCCTTTAAAGAAAACCTATATGTATGATCTAATTTTAGTAAGCATTTTAACAAGCGTATTATTTACATAATTGAATTTAAAACATTAAACTCTTTCAAATAGGTATTAATCTTACTTGTTACTACTAATATTTTAATATTTATATTGATAAATGTATTTTATTTTATTTTAAGGATATTTAATTGTCTATCATGCACAATTTATTTTAGTTAGCTAGCGTCTTTATCTTCCGAGATATTCAAAATTTCTGTTCTTCCTTTCTTAACCGACCCTTTATTTTTGCTCACGGCTGTATTATAAATGCGAAAGCTTAGATGGATGATTTAACAGTGGTAGAGCTCTTTATCACGAATAGGCCGGCTCACCCTATGACCACGACCACACAGAAACAGGCGTGAAGTGAAAGTGAAGGAAAGGATGGGGAGGGGAAATGGATTTGGCAGAGGTGGAGACGTGCGCCTCCTCTTCCTTCAGTTAAAGGCAATTGCGGATGACTATGGGCAGCGATTGCTTCGCTATTTTAGCGAATTGAAGTGGCTGCTTGCTCGTTTGCCACCTTATGTTATAAAAATGACCATTTGTTAGAAAGTATCTAACGGATCTTGCTGAAATTTAGATGTAGTCTGGAAGAACACTCACGCCACTAATTAAGCGTTTTTTAAGTTCTCACAGACAAAGCCACGGGCAAAGTCTAGTAAGGATATAACTGCATGTCGATATTGTTCCGACTATCATGCAGGTGTGTGTCAAATGTGTCAGGTGTCAGGTCTCCATTGCAACGCATGGTTAGAATGTATATGTTTAGTTTTTTTTTCTCTGCAATTTTTCTTGTCATTAGTTTTGATTTTTAATAGTAATTTTTTTTCTAGTTTGATTTTTTTTGTTCAAGTGTATTTATACATGTATTTATATATGTTGCAATGTGTTTTTGAGCTGATTAAATGTTTATTATTATTTCTTCATTCCAATATCGAACTAAAAACTAACCCTAAAATATTTATATACATGTTCACAAAAATAATATGTCATCTATAATTTCTATTCGGGGCATGGTACCCAGAACACTGGCAGCATTACCTCGCTGAATGGCTAAACTGACTCTGCGCGAAATAGCTGCTAGCCCTCTGGTCACCCGAACAGAGAATCAGTCGATTCGACATATCCTTCATAAACCGCTTCATGTCAGCCGACCACGTCCCCAACGTCTCGAAAGCTAACGCCGCAAATTCATAGTATTATTATTATTATTAAATAATTAAGATTAATTTTATTACAAAAAGCTGCAACTTTAATTAAATAAATGTTCATTGCCTAGTAAATAAACAAGCAAAATTTTGGCATAAACCATCTTCAATCACTTTATTGAGAAAAGAAAAATACTTTATTAAATGTTTATTAAAAAAATGAAAGTAGCCAGTTCTGTTTGAGCTTAAATTTCTTTTTTTTCAAAAAGCCTGTTTAAAAAAATGAAATCTTACGATCAAGAATTCGGCTAAGGTTGATGCCAATCATTACTTTTCTTTTCCTTTCATTGTATTGGACCAGGCTTCTTTATGGGCCGTACGTTACACGTATGGGACTGCAGCGCAATCACACAAGATCCAGACTTTTTTAAAGATGTATTTAATGATATACTGAAATTTAAAGGTTGGGAGACCAGACGAGTCACAAATCCACTTTGAATTGCCTATTGCAGTAATAAGAAGGATATTGATGATACAGCTTATTAATATCACAGTAAGTTTTCTCTGTTAGTTTGTACAAGTACTACTACTCTCCCTCTCTCTATCGTTGTCGTGACTCTAACCTTGTGTTGCATATTAGCAGTAGAAACCAACGGTTAGAAAATAACTTAGTACTAAAGAGTATGTTTATTTTTTTTTGTCAACAGTGAGCGGTATAGCAAAGCCGGGCACGCTGGTCGCTCTTATGGGACCGAGGTAAGTTCATATACTATAAATAAACAATCAAATAGAAACATGACACATAAATTGCATAAAAAATGATATTTTTACTTGTATTGAAGACAACAAGTAAATCAAAACACAGAAATACTTACCATCTCTTCATTTAAACAAAAGTATCTAATTAAGTATGTGTGTAATGTTAATTATTAATCAATTAAAGCGTCAAAGGTAACTTAACTGGTCCGTATTGACAAGGGTTAACAAGTTACGCCCAGCAGGAGTATTTTAACGCTTTAAAAATCCGTGTATCTTCCGACCGGTCCATATTTGTTGGTCTTAACTTTGACAGGTCCCGGGTTTTTGCACTGACTTCTGTTACGTACTAATGAATTTATCGTACTAAAGTATCGGGCGTTAACTTTAAATAAAAAAATGGACAGAAAACGAACCGTTAAATACCGCTTAATTAGAAATAAAGTTATTATCCTATTTCTTATTTTTTTGTAGATTATATCCTCGTATTTACTTAGTTAAGTGATCTTGTATCGATTTAATTTGCATACTTTAATTGCAGTTTTTCATACCTTTAAATACCTTACATTGTCCCACAAAATAATAACATTGAATGGTTTTTTTTAATGAATATTTCATGAATCACAAATAGCGAAGAAACCTGAATACTGCGAATAAGTTTAAAGAAGTTTGTGAAGTTAACCAATCAATAATGAGCTACCCTGGTAGCAGCTTACTAAATTTATTGTAGGATTGAGCTCATTAGGGATATATAGGGCGATGAATAGTTAAAAAAATTGGGTACTAAATTTCCTAAATATCGTTACCAAAGAAACCGTACGACAGTTGCGAAGTGGATAATACGATACGAGTGCGTTCGGATAGTTTATACTTCAAACCGACGCAGATACTGTTACAGGCTTACACAACTGAAACGATTTAGGTATTTGGGTCGGAGGAGTGACGAAGGTTTGTTTGGCAATCTCATATACATTAGAAACAACGCCTGCTGTTAAGAATTTTTTCTTGAAATATGTACAATTTCTTTCTAATTTTAGACTTTTTATCAAACAATAACAGTATCTGTCATTATACTGAGGTACACTAAATACTTTCTTGCTCAACTTGTTACACATCTCAAATTGCTCAGCTTGCTTACAATTACAAACAATTATATGAAGGTAGTTTACTAGCATTCATATAAAAAACCTTGAATTCTAACCCATTTTTTTCATATAAACAACATATAGGTTGGTTTATGAGATTTGTAAACTCAAAAAATTAATAAAACATTAAGGTTAACGGTTTATTTAACCTTAAATTTTCGAGAAAAAAATTAACAAATTCAAATTTTAAATGTTGTAATACACCCAAAATATTTCTATTTAAATTTTGCTTATTGTCTTTAGAAACTTTAAATTTTTGGTCTGAGTTAATATGAGTACCGAAGGTCCCTCCCATTTTTGTATCGATCCTTTGACAGGATCGATACAAAAGGGTTCATATCATTAAAGCTCCGATGAAGCCGCGTATTCGCTTAAACTCGATACTAACGGGTTACTGTCGCACTTATATCACGATGCAAACGCGATATAGTAACAGCAGAAAAATACTACAGTTGCAAGCATTCCGTTGAGGCGACAATAGTCACGTTGTCTTTGCGTAAACAGCAGAAGCTGGATAAAGAAATCAACGTCAATATTCAGCCAACGTCGTTCATTCAGCCAGCGTTGCTAAAGTTTATGAAACGCGCATTGGTATAAAAAGTCGCTGTGGGCGAGTGGCATAAGTTAAATAAATGTTTGATCCAATAGATTGGGATTAAAATGTATGTAGTCATTGGTGCAAGTATAAGAAACACAAAACGTTGTGAGAGTGACTATTTAAAGTAATAACTGAAAACAAAACCTTGTGTCTTACATTTTAACGAGAAGTTTCAACTGTTGAATCAAAAACACAAGATAATAATTTTAATACCAATTTTAAGAGAAATAGGAAACCGACTTCATAACAACATATCTAAACAAAATGCTATATATAAAGTAATAAAACAATGTCAAGGGAAAGAAAACTCTCTTCTCTCTTGTATTATGTCAATATTGTAAAATTATTGATGTTTTGAAATCGGTGTCGGCTGAGGGAAATTAGTGGCATTTTTATTTGAGACTAGCTGTCGCCCGCGACTCAGTCCGCGCGTTCTTTTTCTAAAATATAAGTTTTTTTCTAAACTAAACATAGCCTAAGTTACTCTTACACAGCTAGATGCCAATAAAATCCCGTCAAAATCGGTCAAGCCATTTCAGAGATTAGCCGGAACAAACAGACATACAGACAGACAAAAATTGTACAAAATGTTATCTCGGTGTATGTGCCGTATATATATTCATATACATGTTGTAAAAAAGGTTATTTCAATATTACATGCAGACACTTCTATTTTATTATATGTATAGATGTCTTAGACCTTGTTACGTAAGTTCCTAACTAAGCCAAAACCAAGTTCTATACAGAGTACCTCTCCTTTTGGATGACTGTCAAAAGAATAGTCAGGATCAGATATTTTGTATTTCATCCATTTAACATAACATGCACGTTTCTCCAATAGATTGTCCGTTATATTCGAAAAGAAATTGCCTTTATAGTAACATCATTTGTATCTTTTATGAGTTATTTTATCAATAGTTTAATTGATGATTATACAAACAGTACAATAATTCTTATGTATGACTGCTAACAGTTTGTAATTAAAACATAAAATACGATAAAAAACCGACATTTGAACTTCCTTTGACATGATAACATAAAGAAACTCATAATACTCTTACAAAAGATAATTTTATTAAAAAAATCGTTCATAAACTAATTTCCAAAGCAAATAATAAGCATAAAATATCGTTAAATCTACCAAATAAGATGCAGTGTCTGTAAATCGAAAACAGCTGCCCGGCAGTCACAATGCTTTTCTTTCCGTTGTTACAACAATTTTTACAAATTTACACTATTAATTCATCAAACTCACAACTCCATTTTGTTTTGTCATTCTTCGACTTCCCGCGCGTTTCATTTCATATATCTTTTTAAATATTAACAACCTATAACAATCAAAATATCTTAGTGGCCAGTATGTCTCTTTGGTAGATTGCAAACGTCTTGTCTAGCAAAGAGATCGGATACATAATTTACTTAACACACTGTAGCATTCATTTTTGAAAATATAATTATATTTTCAAGTTTTTGATTAGTTACACAAACCTAAACAAAAAAGTTATGCAATAAAACGTTTAATGTTATAGTGCGAAAGCGCTATTGAAAATAATTGTTTTGTATAAAATACGTTTATTTTACAGCGGTGCTGGGAAGACGACATTGATGTCTGCGTTAGCGTACAGAAATCCAAGTGAGTTTCTCATTGATATGTTCATATATTTTTGTCTATGATTAAATTAGTGTCCGTTTGTTTGTCATCGATGCATTATTAAA
>JAAOEG020010938.1:0-11041 GCA_011763625.2 Papilio bianor | reverse complement strand
CCGGCTTGGGCCGTGGTATCATTATTATTACCAGATTACATTATTATTAACAGATACCAGATACGGAAGACCGCCGAGCTCTTAGGTCGCTTCGGTGCATGATCCATGGAGTGACTGGACTCGAGGGTCCCCCAAAGGGGACCTCCGCTTGGGTTGTCACTCAATATGCGTTTGTTATTCCGATTCAAGCATACCCGACAGGGCATTTAAAAAATGTATGGAACTGACAATATCTTTCGATAGGTCACGAGCTTGTTTAATTTCGCTATACATTTTGACAAATTTTAACGTTTCTACTAGCGATATCGCTAATTGAATGTTACATTGTCTACGGTCTCTGGCTAGACATCATTGTTTGACAATATTAATTCTAGTGACAGGGCAGGCAATGGCGCATGTCGAATGCAAACTTTCAATTTGTCCTGTTGTCAATCCGTCGCAGAGTTATCGTGGACATAATATAGATGGATTACATATTTCATTTGTATACGTCTAGTTTTTTATTAATAAAATACAATATCACAAGTTACATAACATTGTGTTATGATTCCAATATATATTATTTTTATGAGTAAATCAACAGTTAATAATACATTTATATCAAATCGTATAAATAACCGTTAGAATAAGATCCAAGTATTTTTTTACTTTATTCCAGTTCGCAGCAATCAAGTGAGATTACTAGTGTGGTGGTCGACGTCCGCAGTGCGGTATTTTCCTGATTTTGCAAATATATTTTCCAACAATGTTTTTATATAATGTTAGGTAAAAATAGCTTTATTTTAAATTCGAAGAAATGTTACTTATGAAATGAAATTTTAATAATAAAAACGAAAAAAGTAAATAAAGGCCGTGACTTAGTAATTTAATTTTGATGTGTATTTTTAGTACTAAAATAATAAAATAGTGGTAAAAACCTTTAATAATTAAAAATGTTAGATAACAATCCACACTCCAGCTATTTTTTTCCCAAGCATATAGACAGAAGCTGCCATTCTTGTATCCATTGCAGTCTTAATTATTTTTTGCAAATGTATTCTTAAAATTTCAATGCCGTGACCCGTTTTGATCGTCTTTGTTGCTTGAAACAGAAAGAGAACAAAACAAACAAAAAGAATTTGTACAATTGCTTCGACAGTCCGAACCCAAAATATAATGTCAATACCGAAAAATGAGACTGTACTGCGAGAAGGATATTGAACCAGTAGGAGACTCGATTTTACTAGCAATATCGCTAATCGTTTGTTACATTGTCTACGGGCTCAGGTCATATATTCTTATATAGATATCCATAAACATACTTTCGATCTTATTTTTTTTAACAATAACTTGAATACGTCATCATTAAATTGTCAGATTGAATAACAATTTTATTGATGTTAAATGTTTGTAAGAATTTTTTTTATATCACAAGGTGGCAAACGAGCAAGCGGCCACCTGAAATCGCCGAAATAGCGAAGTGACCGCTGCCCATAGACATACACAATTGCAGCGTACCTTTAATCGACGGAGGTGGAAACGCACTGAAAGAGAATATTTCCTTTTCCCACGCATATCCTCCTCCGTAAGTCCTCTCCCCCTTCACATCCTTTCCTTGTAAGATAAGTCTGGGAAGGAAAAGAAGACTTAAATTAGGCCTCTGGCATCACACTTATCAGACGAAACGCGGATTATGTTCCACTTGACGCCTGTCTTCTGTGTGGTCGTGGTATTATACCGGGCGATCTGGCCCAGTCATGCGAAGATGTTAAAGCAGGCTCTACCACTATTACTAATTGTATATTCGCAATACTACGCATCAAATTGAGACAGCAGTTTGAGAACATTAAGTAAATTTGAAATGAAAGCTGAATTAATTTATTTATTTCATAGCGAGGTGTCCAAATACTTCAAATTCTCAAGGCACTTCTTCGCTAGAGTTTGTTCATTTTAGGGTATTAAATACCAATGACTTTATTTAATGGACTCATTTTAAATGATCTGCTTCATTTTAAAAAAGTCATTATTTTTTTAGAGAAACATAATATTAACTTAAGTGCTTTATGTCACATTATCAAAAACAGGCTTTTCATGTGAAGTCTGCAACATATTTGTATTTCTCTTTTGCGAGAATTTCTATTTGTAAATATTGCCTTTAAAGCCATGATATTTATTGAGCGCGCAAATAGAGCGCTCCAATTATAAAATAACAAGATTCTTTACAATTCATGTTACATTTTCAATTTTAAGCTTCTCAATTTAAACGAGATTTAATGAGATTTTATTGAACAAATCTATTCTGAGAGCTTTGAATGAATGAATAGATCTAAGTCATGTTTGGATTTTTCTTTTTTATTTTCAAATGTGGCAAACGAGCAAGCGGTCACGTTAAATCCGCAACTGCAGATTCGTTGCCTTTAATCGACGATAATATTTCCTCTTCCTATGTGTCCTTTCTCTGTAAAATCATCTTCCCCTTTCCATCCTTTATTTATAAAAAATGGAGGAAAGGACAAGAGGATTAATTCTAGGCTTCATCAGACGCGGAATTGCTTCCACTTCACGTCTGTGTGGTCGTGATGTTGGACCTGGACCTGTTTTTTAGAATAAATATATATATTAAAGTCGTATCGATGACACATTACTCTTAATAGCTTCTTACATCTGGAGACGTGTTTTTCTTAGATAGGCAATAATAACGTACATTGTGTAACTTTATGTATGACTTTTGTATGACTGCACCTGGTCAACATATGTTTTCCCTTATGCTATATTTAAAACTCTTGACCTGGTAAACTGGCCTTACTCAAGCCTTTTATAGTAGTAGGTCAAACGTTATTTGTTAGCAAAGCCGATAATTTTATAGTACGTAACAAAAATTCGAAGCTAAAATTATGAAAAAACAAGAAACCAAATATTACATAATATGATCGTAAAAGATTCGAAATAAATAATTACTTGTAATTAGTATACCATAGTATTGTTGATTAAGCATATATTTCTTTGTGAAGTTGACTCAAAACTCGTCACATTTTCTTCAATAGCACAATTACATATTTGCTTCGTACGCTGCTCAACAAAATAATCGCAATAATCTTGTTTTACTTAATTATCAAGATCTTCCTGGATTTATCTCACTCACGTGGGGTCGGTCCGCAAGGTCTTGTAAACATTAATGATTTGAGTTCATTATTACGGCCTATTACTGTAGAAGCTCCGCTTAAAATAAATAATTAAAAGTGTTAAACCGCGCATCCAAGTGTCATCATTGATCCATTAAATCATTCCATCCAAATCCAATCATTAAATCCATCCATTAAAGTGAATTATTAAACTTATTGAAAGTTCAAATAATTTTGTGCGAGAAGTAGTGTAGTAGTGTGAACAAATAGTGTAAATCACATCAGATATATAAGGAAAAATGACGTTAACATAACCCGACCAAATTAAAGAGTGCCAATCACTGCTAGTAACTAACTTCACTACGAAAAGTAACAGTTGGCCTATCCGGTGTGACCAGTGAACGGAAGAAATATTCTACTACAAATACGTTCCATTTCCCGAAAATGAATACCTCGCTGCAAGTATTATTTGACAGCTTAAAAGCGGAGATAGAGAAACATAAAGAAAAAATACACGACTTCGAAACAAAAACTATATGTGACAAAATTGACGAAAAACTTATATCGATCTTTCCCCGGCGATGACAATATCACTAATGATTATTAAAGGCGGTTTTTAACTGTATTGTCGTTCCGCTTTCTAACCTAAATATCTATAGACCCATAAGCTTTATGGGTAATATATAAAAAGTATATTCGAAACTACTATTAGGACGTGTTACAAAAGTTTTGAACGAAAACCAACCAAGAAAGCAAGCTGGATTCAGAAAAAACTTCTCCACAAAAGACCACATTTCATTTGTATTTATAACAAAACAAATATCAAATTATCATATTACTTAATATGTTCTAAATTATCAAAACAATTGAGATCCATGAGATCTGAATAAACAAAAGTTTCGTTAGTACAATAATATATGTACGTCTAAAGACGTCTTAAGTGTAGTATAAAAACTTTGACATAGAATTCCTAGTGAACTCAAACATCGAATGAGTTACGTAGGTATGCAAGCATGCGATTATTCCCAGTCATTTCCCTTTACCAACTTAACGTTCTTCGTTTGTTAATGCCTCGTTTGCACAAAGGGAGTTACGAGCGGTAAAGACACAAATACATACATACGTGTGCTCACATGCAGTCTTGCGTGTTTTTATTTTAAACTCGTGTTCGTCCAAAGTATAAACAAAGAAAATTGTGACTAAAAAAGCATTATTACTAATGCGTTTTTCAGAGACACAGAGAACTGACATTTGAAGTTAAATTTTCGACATCCATTATCTTTCTCGCAATCGTTAATAAGTCATTTTTTGGATTCAAGATACAAGATCCACGCGATTAGTTCACATTGTAGCGGAGAAATTATAGCGCGGCGAGAAACCGCTTACACTGTAACCCTACCGTTACAATCTTCATTTATACCGTGCATTTGCGCACAATGTACTGAGTACTATAAGATAGCTTATGCTATGCCGCAAGTTAGTTTCAATGCATTTATCTTTAATATAAAATGAAATACTGATCTACGCTTCGTCTGATCTCAAGCATTTTTATATATTAAGACCGAAGTTGCTTTTAAGTTATGCAGATAGTTAAGTTGCTATGATTACTTCTCATCTTATTTTTAAGAGCCTGTAACATTAAGCATTGCTGAAAGACTAACAAAAGTAGTACATTACTTATACTAGCTGTTGCCGGTGACTTTGTCTTCAAATAATTAGTTTATAAGTATATATTATTTTAATAGTTTACGTTGAATAAGCTACGAATATTGAACCGATTTGGAAAATACTTTCACTATTCGGAAGCAACATTAGTGTGATAGTGATATAGGCTACATTTTTTTATATTGCACGGATGTTGAAAGAAGACTATCTACGCTATCCCTCTCGGCAGTCCCCGTAGACGGCCTCCATCTGGAAATCGTAATTACTTTACTAAAATTAGTTAAAAAAAGTCTACATTACACCCGGTTCAGCCATTTTGAAGATTACCCGAAACTAATGGTTTTGTGGACAAACAGACTGTTAAAAATTGTTATTAATAGAAAGGTAAATTAGTAATGCAAATCTCATTTTCGTAATACATTCAGAAACTACAATTTTATCTATCTGTATACGTAAATAGAGATCATTTTGAAAATATATTTCTGTAACTTCGTATTCCTAACGTGACAATGGATAGAGAATTAAACGACTTCAAACATCGACTTTGTTATTTTCCAAGTATAATGCTTTAAATTCAAATATAAAACATTATGTCCAGTAAACAAATACACCACAGACTAACTACCAACACCCGTACTAAAGCCTGCTACAGACGTTTGAACAGTTTGACTGTTCAGTTATAACAAGCTATGAAGGAAACAGAGACAAAAGATTTTGCTTCAACTATATTCTCTCACCTAAATTAATATTGGATTATATAATTTAATCATATGAGATGCCTTTAAGAAAAATTCTTTACTCCTATATATCACTTTTACCTCGAAGAACTTTATACTTAACTATAAGGCGTTGTGACTGTGTAATGAAACTTAAAGCCGCTTCAATGCTCGCAAAGGAAATCCTATCTATTTATTCCTTTGACGTACACGCAATATAAAAGTTTGCGATCACTAGAAGTTGATAAGTTTTCAAAATATATTTTTATCAAATGTTTTATTTTATATTACAAGGTGGCAAAGGAGCAAGCGGCGACCTATAATCGCTGAAATAGCGAAGAGACCGTTACCCATAGACATCGCAATTGCAGATGCGTTGCCTATCTTTAATCGACTGAGGACGAGACGCACTTAAAGAGAACATTTCCTTTTCCTACACATCCCCTCCTCCCTTAAATCCACTCCCCTTCCCATCATTTCCGTAGAAGAAAATGGTGGGAAGGGGAAGGAGTCTAGTATAAGGCCTCCGGCACGCACACTCATCAGACGAAACGCGGAATTGCTTCCACTTCACGCCTGTCTTCTGTGTGGTCGTGGTATTGCACCGGAGGCGGCCCATACGTGCGAAATGTTAAAGCGGGCTCTAACACTGTGTAATTCTTTTTTTTTTAATTTTATAAACATAATCATTAAAAAATACTTATCAACTTTTATTAGCTATCGTAAACTTTTTTGTTATGAATCAAAAACTTATGAAATGATAATTAAGTCTTATAATTTAAAATAATATGAGATGTGGCATATTAGTATATTAACATACATGACATATTATCATTGGTAGATGCCAGTAACAACTATTGCACAAATAGGTCAGCTCGCCCGGTGCAATACCTCCACCACACAGAAGTCAGGCGTGAAGTGGAGGTAATTCCGCGTTTCGTGAGATGAGTGTACGTTCCGGAGGCCTAATACTACTCCTCTTCCCCTTATTGCCCTTTTCTTAAAAGGTAGGGATGGGAAGAGGAATTGGAATAACGAAAGAAGCGTCGCAAAGAAGGGGAAAACATTATCTTTATGTGCGTCTCTTCCTCCGTCGATTAAAGGTAGGCGATGCATCTACAATAGCCGCTGTGTATAGGCAGCGGTCGCTTCGCTGTTTCGGCGAATGCAAGTGGCCGCTTGAAAGTTTGTCACCTTACAAAATAAAAAAATCACACCTAGTTCCCACTATAGTTTTCTATGAATTTGCATGATTCTATTATTATTGAATGTACAATTTCTATGGCGCTAATCAAAGAGACTAGACACACAATTATAGAAGCGTCGGTGGTTTAGTGCTTGACCGGACTGGATCGGATTCCCGTTCGGTGGAGAGTGTTTTTTTTGATATTCGAATTACATCTGTACATTTACCAGATATGCTTATGATGAATGAAAGTATCGTGATACAACCTGCACATACACAGAAAAAAATTAAAAAGTTCTGAGTGAAGTCAACCCACCCGCACTGCGGCCCAGGTTATTTGCGTAGTCACTCAACTTGGGTAGGCTCCGTGTCCCTTAGTGAGGACACACATGATTTTAAACTCAGCTCATACGTATCCCCATCGACGGCCCACGACACTATCGTAAACTATGTATCTGAAATATAAACCTATGTTTTTTAATTAATATAATGTACCAAGATGACGTAAAATGTCATCTTTAATGTATTGAAATGGCCGTGCCATTTTTCCTAACAATATGTTTTTTCTGTAGTTTCTTCGCTAACATTCATTTTAGGAGTTTCTCACAGATTCCACGTTGCACTTTGCATCCATCTTTTTAATTAATGTCTTCAGCACTGACTTGTATCTTACGCAAAAAACATTACAAAACTCGAGTAACATTTTTTCTTTTTATCCTCTAGACATTAACATTAACAAAACAAAAACCGCAGGTGTTCTGGCTTTTGCGTAAATTAAATTTTTTCGAAGGATAAATATTTTTTTTTAAATTGTCACTAAAAGAAGATCTCAGGAAACATATTGAAGCGTTCGAGATGCGGGCATATAGGCGGATGTTGGCCATAACCTGTACAAAGTATCAAACGACGAGGTTCTACGATGAGTGAATAAAAAACGTGAACTTTTGCAGACCGTCAAGATGAGAAAAGTATCTTATCTCGGCCACGAGCTCAGACATGACAGATATGAGCTCCTTCAACTTATGTTGATGAGAAAAGTTGCCGGTAAAAGGAGTATTGGTCGTAGAAAGAAATCCAGGCTGCGTAATATCCAAGAATATACAGGTATTGCGAGTGCCGCTCTACTGTTTCGCCTCGGAATAGATAGAATAAAATATGGAGAATTAATCGCTTACCAATGAGGGAGAACCTTCGTGGATACTTTGTATGGCAAATCTACTTTAAGAAACTCCATGCGTAAATTAATACTTTTGCTTAATGTCACTGGGGTTGAAAATATATGAGAGTTTTCTACAAAAATTCTGGGTTCAAAGCGTTATTTTTTGCACCAGACATTGGTGCTGTAGCAAAGTTGAAGTACTGGGATGCTTGACATATATTTCAGTTCGTGTGAAAACTACGACAATTATTGTTTTACTTGTGTTTCTCCGAATGCCGTTTGCCTATTGATTAACAATTTTTTAATTTGTGGCCCAATTTGAACGTACTTTTGAAAGGTGCATCATAATGTGAAAGAAGATTTCATTATTGTCGTTTTTTCATATAAACGGCAACCGATTGCCGTGAAAATTGCCTTTTAACTTTTCTTTTCGTAAAAATGTATGAACTTTAAAAAGATTGTGAAAAGAGTTTTTATATCATATCCTATAAGTATGATCTAGTATTACATAATGTACACTGCGTTTTAATAGATTTTAATTTAAGTCTTGAACCACATTTGCATAGAACGTAGTGAAATTTTAGGTGCTACGTCGTCGTTCAGTAATAGTGACAAATTAAATTAGTTATCCATGTAACGTCTCGTAATTTAGGAAATGCACAAACTATGCGTGTCATCTAGAGTTGACAAATATAATTTGCAAATAGGAACTCACGTGTTAATTGTACTCCACATATTCACATCTGGAACTCTTGCTACGAATTAAACTACCAGCAACTAGTATCACACTTTAAGACAGCTTTTACTTCAGTAGATTTTTAAATAAAAGTAAAAATTTTTGGAAAATGATTTACATTAGTTAAATTTATTTTACTATCTGAGAGTTGTTTTCAAAATTCTGCTAAAACAACGTTTTAATTTGCGTGATATTTATTATAAAGTTTCGATAACATTTATATACACAGCTTTTACTTGGAAGCTATCAAAGAACGTGATTCCACAATAAACATCAATTGATCGAATTGTAAGCGTTGAAATTAAATACTACATATGAATGCCATTGAGAATTTATTATAATAAAATCTTTTACGTATTCGAACTTTCTTTAGGTTTAAATATATAATATATATGAATAAGTCAAATATATAAAAAGATGAATAACAATAGCTCGTGGATGCTGAAAATAAAAAAATATTAAAATATTTAGACTTGGCGCACGAGGTTAGCCATGTGACGCGTAAAATCGACTACCATTATTCCGATAGTTGTATCGGTGAATGGACTGAGCAAAGAGCTTCGACCAACATCTTAAAAAGCCCTCGCTACTCGTTTTAGAAACCGCGCGCAGTTGTGACGATGTTCCTTTCTCTGCCGCTCTGAGCACTGGTTGCTTGAGTCATGGAATTCCGCACCTGGTGGTGTATTATATATTTAATATAGTTTACACTACTATTGTTTAATATTTACAAATAGTTTAAATAAAGAAACAAGATAATAATAATACTCCTTTATTTGTCACCCTTTACATTACGTGGGGGCGTTGGTTCTTAATCTAGTTTGCCCTGTATTTCAGGAGCCGTTACCTTCCCCTCACATTAAAACATTTAGTGACCAAATAGAAAAAAAACCAGTACATGTTGATTGTATTGTATACATTATACGGGAGAAAAAAACGAAAAAGGAACAAATACGTTTTAACACGATTACTTTTTGTTTTTAAATTAAATGTCTTTAAATAATTTCTGCTATAAACTTGTTAATTTATTCGATATATTGATGTTAGGACGATTTGTAACATATCGTCATATTGTGTGTCAAATAAATAAATTTGAGTGTACCTTTTTGCTTAGAATTTTTTTTATAAGAGAAATGGGCAAATGATCGGCGAGATCACCAAGATGATCAACGACGCCCACGGACAAAGTGCATTTGCTTCGAAGGGATTTCATAGAGAATTTTAAGAATGTATGGAACTGACAATATCTTTTGATAAGTCACCTGCTTGTTATTATTTATTCTATAAATATAGTAAGTAATAACTATGAGTTGTTTATAACAGATTACCTTTCACTCCGTGTGTGTGTGACTCCGTCCGCACAGATTTGAAAAAAAACTTAGTAAGCACACAATGTGTTTTCCAGACCGTATCTGTACCAAATTTGATAGAGTTTTTTGACCCGTTCTGGACATACCTTCAAACAAACTAAACATTATACTTCTATCGTTATATTTTTGGATAATACACGCATTAATTTTATAAATTATATGTGTTATTCTCATGTATAAGTCTATGATAATCATATTATAATGTTTAGAAATAGGTAGAAATAAATGTAGAAGCATTTAGTTGTATATTTCAATTCCATAAGCTGTGAGAGTGAGGTGGGCAATAACATTTATTTTCTCTCATTTATATGATAGTCGACCGAGTTCTCGCCGCCTTTGTAGTGTTGTGGAGAAAACAACATTTATATATGTGGCAACTCTTATCCCAGTCTCTGATATTTTAAGGACTAGTTTTTGCCCGTGCACTATTTAAAAAAAGCAGCAGAAATATAGAAAAATACCCGTATATTGTACGGTCTTGTAACTATGTTGGTACCTACAATTATTAATTTATGGCCTATTATGTAAAGCCTATAGCATTGGAGGATTATGTAGCTTCTGAAGAGTAAAGGATTTTTTCAAATCTGTTCAGTACTTTTTGAGCCTATTTAATTTTTTTTTATATTATACGGTGACAAACGAGCAAGCGGCCACCTGAATACGCTAAAATAGCGAAGCGACCACTACCCATAGACATGCGCTATTGCAGATGCGTTGCCAACCTTTAATTGACGGAGAAGGAGACTCACAAAACGAGTATATTCCCCTTTCCTATGCGTCCCCTACTCCGTCAAATCCACTTTCCCTTCCCATCCTTTCCTTATAATAAAAGTGTGGGAAGGGAAAGAGGATTACAATAAAGCCTCCGGCACCACACTGATCAGTCGAAACGCGGAATGACTTCCACTTGACGCCTGTCTTCTGTGTGGTCGTGGTATTACACCTACTACTGTTATTCATTCTTTATAATACACTTATACATTAATTTACTTATACACTTATACACTAATACATTATATTCAATACTTTATAATACAGCCGTGAGCAAAAATAAAGGGTCGGTTAAGAAAGTTTGAATATCTCGGAAGATATAGACGCTAGCTAACTG
>JAAOEG020007349.1:0-16856 GCA_011763625.2 Papilio bianor | reverse complement strand
GCGGCTGGTCGCTACGTGACCTCGGATGAGCCGAGTGCACCCGGTCGAACCCGAGCGTATGGAGCGCTTCGCCACATATGTATTAAATGTAATAAAATAATATGATTTGATTGTTAAGTGTTTTTATTAGTATTAAAGTGTTTAAAAGTAAGTAGGTTAAGGTATGTCTATATAAAAAGTAAGTTAAGTTATAAAATAGATGTCATGTACATTTATCGGCAATTTCTAAAATGTCTAAGAGCTCGCAAGTTTATTGTTCAAATGTGTATTGTAATTGTAGTATTAAAATGTTCATTTGCTACCTTATGAAAAGAAAGGGCATGTGGCATATTGTATAATCTTAATGTAGGTAGGTAGATAAACAGTTGGTAATACGCACTCGCACAATGATGTTTCATTTCTCTTGCTTCCAAATACTACAGAATCGATCTGGTTTTGCAGTCGATGTTGATGGTTGTCCCGGATTAACCCATGATTTTTTTCCGTTTAGGATTCATAAAATAAATCCATTTTTCATCGCCACTAACAATCCGATGCAAAACCGATTTTCTTTCGTGACTTTGAAGCATAATTTCACAAGTGTTTTTCGGTTTTCCATCTATCTTTCATTCAATTCATGTGGCACCCATTTTCCACACTTTTGGACCTTCCTATAGCTTTTAAACGGTCAGAAATTGTTTGTTGTGCAACATTTAACATTTCTGCCATTTGCTTTTGATTCAGAGTGTCATCTCCATCAAATATCGTTTGCAATTCGGCGTCTTCAAACTATTTTGGTGGTCTTCCACGTTCTTCATTTCTCACATTAAAATCATTATTTCTGAACCATTGAAACCATCTTTTGCATATTGCTTCTGATAGAGCATGATCACCATATGCCTCGACAAGCATTCGATGCGACTCTGCAGCACTTTTCTTCAAATGAAAACAAAAAATTAATGCTTTCCGCAAATCATCACTTACTGGTACAAAATTCGACATTTTTAACACGATGAAAAAATATGATGTGTCTGTTCAATTACTTGATTTAGACTAAATACGTTTCAGCAAACATAGCACATGTCATAGCAAACAAACAAAAAAAATAAATGATCGTTCTAACAAATGTTCCCTATCGAGACATTTGTGTCTTGACGCTCACTTCGTACCGGTATACCTGGATAAATAACAAATGCTTAACGAGTTATAATGTTTTTTAATCAAAAAGTGCACATAACGGTTTTGGCACCGTTCAAAAAAAGTATGTATGTGCATTATTGCACATACAGGCTTTTGTTATTTCTGATTGTATCAAATATCGGATAACATCATGTGAATCTTTGGTGTTTTTATAGCACTCATACAAATATAATAATAGTTTTTAGACTCAATAAGTACTATACTTGAACACAACACCATTTAGTACTGATTTCAAATATTCAAAAATATATTATAAAAACTAATATCTAGCTGCTTAGTTACTTTAGAGAACTATACTATTATTATTGCATTGTTTGACAACAGTATCTTTAATATCACAAGCTATTATACCTTAAAATACTAAGTATCAATAAGTAATCTTATACCAATGGACGAATTAATATGATAGATGTCCTACCTACTATTTTTAGAAACTTTGCCAGAATATCTGTAAATATTATAAAATTGGAGTGACTGTTTGTAATATTTAAATAACTGTATTTTACTACATGTATATAAATATGTATACGGTACATACACCAAAACAACATATTTTACAACTTTTGTCTGTCTGTCTGTCTGTTTGTTCCGGCTAATCTCTGAAATGGCTGGACCGATTTTGACGGGTCTTTTATTGGCAGGCAGCTGATGTAACAAGGATTAACTTAGGCTACTTTTATTTTAGAAAGAGTCGCGGGCGACAGCTAGTCACAAATAAAATCTTACAAAAAACACTCGCTTCTAACATTTAACAGAAAAACTAAATTTGTATAAAATTATCGTTGTATAAAAGCTTAATTAAGAAAAGGTAAAACTTACATACTAAATTGATCAGTCTCACTGATGTGTAAACACTTAAATTATTTGTACTGTAGATTATCATAAAACAAATGGTAATCTCGGTGCATATAAGGTTTTAATGACTGCAAGATGTCATATTTGGTCATATCAATTTTTCTAGGCTCATCGTAAAGATTATTGGGACACGACCTTAAAGTGGTGCGTTGAGGCTGTAGTAGGATTTGAAAATCCTCAGGATGACGAAGCTTGTAGTACACATTTCCGTCTTTATAGGAAAGCGCTCGAATATCGGTAACAGTTGGGTCTCCAGCCTTTTTACCTGGACATACTGAATCTAGGCTAATATTTTCCTCGTAATACTTAAAGAAAGTTTAGTCGACATTGGGGACATGATAAGGTTGCTTTGGGCGTGCTTCCGTCATTCGGCTGATGTAATCACTGGGTACTTTATTAAGTAAATTCAGCCATTCTTTGACTGTATCTGCTTTATAAACAAATTGGGCCGTCGGTTGCGAAGTGACAACTTTCGATTAACGTTTCTCATGTTTAGATCTTAAGTCCTCGTCTTCCTTGTTATTATCCTGTAACTTCTTAATCCATTCTGTTAATGTGTCACTGTGTAAATTAAGAGTATTGACCAAAAAACTTTTACATACTTTCACAACATCGTTTTCATCAATGTGCAGAAAATAATCGTAAGCCAATAATTGTCTTTGATAAATATCATCATCTGATTTTTTTCTCGACGTCCCAATACGCGAGGTACTTTTACTTAATTTTTCAGGTAAGCTTTTTTTGCATCCCATGTATTTAAACTCCAAAAGTAAGTAAAAATGTCCTTTCTTTTTCCACATACATAAGTAGCTTCTATCACTTTTAAATATAGAAGAATGGCCACATGGTTTTCCCTTTAAATATTTTTTAGACTTCGTTACTAAGTTACACCTTATTTTTCCTTCTTGTTTATTCCATTCCTTCACTCTGCCCATACAGTTTTCACCGCGTAATCTTTTTAGTTTATTAAACTCTCTTTCCTAGTCACCATCATCATCAGTAGACAAATCACTTTCAGGCGAATAATTATCAATTTCTTTATCATTGCTATTTAATCGGAACATACCTGTACTTTCATCTAGGTAGTAGTTTTCATTGCTAATGTTTTCTTCAAAATCATGTGTCTGTTCTGTTAATTCACCCGTAAATTCATTTATGATAAAACTTTTATGAAATGACGTAGGTCCGTTCTGTAGCTCGACGGGGTCAGAAAATCTACGATTACTAAATACATTATCTGATTGAGATAGAGAAGAATCGAAAAGTTCTTGACATTTCATCCCTTATAGTTCTTCTAACAGTACTGGGACGTCTGTGTCTGTAGCTGGATTTTGGTGAAGTTTCGTAATCATCATATTTAGGATTCATACCTGAAGTAGAAGGATATGTCGGGTCGTAGCTACTGGATATGAACACGTCTGAAGATAGTAAGTTTTCTTCATGATTCTTGTTATTGTTTCTAGTAGCCAATTCAACCAATAATTGTGTTCGTGATGTGTTGTGCGAGTTTGATGTAGAAAAAGCCATGTCGTCTAAAAAAATAGAGTAGTAAGTTAACCGATCTTCACTAGAGCCAGAATTAGTGCAAAAACGCCTGCTTGGATACGATTATATTAAGATGACACGGTAGTCACCGCGCCAGTGATAACCATGAGTTAATAGAAGCGGTCTATATGCTACGGTAAACGATATGCATTTCATGCGAGCCGTATGCTAATTCACATTTAAAAATCTTAAGCACCTTCCAGGTTAACATAAATAACCGTGTATGTGTAAGCACCCCAGCAACTTTATATAAAAAAAATCTATTATATTATATATAGAATCGATATTATTATATTTAGTCTATATCTATATTATTATATTTTTAGGAATCAGAAGTGTTAAAATATTATATAAAAAAAAGAATAATCTAACCTAAACAATTTAATTTAATCGAACTTATGATATTCTTATAACAATTTCAATACCAAAATAATATCGGAAACATAAACAACCGTTACTTTATACACGATAAAAGTACTAGCGAAACTACCAATAATCAATTACGCAACAAGTACCTTAAAAACCAACCACCTCACCCAATGGTGTCCGAACACCAAAAGAGACGGCGCTCAAAGCGGGTAAGGACCTTGGATTAATCGCTTCTGGTCACGGTTTCGTTGGCTGGGTGGTCTCGGCTTTCTTGACTTATGGGGGGACTCCTCATCTTCCTGAGGGGGCTCACGCCATGCTTGAAAACTTCTTTTTCCTGGTATCCAGAAAATAGTGAGACGGCGCTCGACTGCGCGTTTTTTTTATAGGCGGTGATGGGGATCGATGCCACCTGTTATGCGCTCATCCAATAATATCTATTCTACTGAGGTACCAACACATTCGCGAAATGAACTCACATAATGAGAACAAGTAGTATTATTATTAGCTAAGTTTAGGGATATAAACCTAGCCATAAGTACCTAAACTAAGATAATAATAATAATAATAGCTATATTAAATTATTGGCGCCCTTGATTTTGCCTTGTCCCTTAGCACCAAACACTTTATAGCAACAATAAAATTATGATATTCGTAATTATTGTCAATGATAACAGACATGTAAAGACTTAACAATAAACTTAACTAACAGTTTTACTTATCTATTGACAAATAATGCACGTTTAAATAAAGTTTTTATAAATCATAATATTTTAAACAACACAATAAGCGAATTCAATGATTTTATAGGTTAGGTCCATGATTTACACATAAAATGATAAATTAACAAGTCAATAACCACTTGGAATGTATCAAAAACAATTAATGTACTTACCGAAATTATATGTATTTTAAACCTATTTTTTTATCATTGTTTACATCACACACTCATCGCGACTGCCGCGTTCACCAAGCAATGCAAGCAAAACCCGTATGTGCAGAATCGGTTTTGCACATGCGGTTTTTGTTAAAATCAGTCTCTAGTTAAAATTTTACATAAAGGATTTTACTGACACATAAAAAACTAAAATTTTAAAAATGCACATATGGGATTTGTCAGGCGCAGAGACGATATACACACTCACTACAACGACCGGTCAGCAAAGCAGAGCTCATGTCTCCTGGTCAGCACGTAGCATCGGCCCCGCACGGCAGCATCTCCGACACACTGGAGCCCGTGCAGCAGCATCAAAGTTCCGACTCACTGGGACTTCCTCCACCGGCACTAGCGATTCAAGCACCAGACGCATCGATTAATTCGACCTCCGGGAGGGGGGGGGAGTGATGTGGCGGATCAATAAACGCTGCAATCCTGAATCGCGCTATCGAAGTTCTCAACGTTCGGCGATGTATGTACAACATCTGAAATTTATAACAGTGGACTCCGACCTGGCCGAGCATACCATCTCGCTCGGTCGGAGATTTCCTTTTTGGCATTCCCTTTGGCTTACCACTCTTCCCACACCACTAATCATTAACGTCAAATCCAATGCTGCGCAGTTTGTGAGCAGTGTTCATTATCTTGCTGACGTACTCCGCGACACTATTGCACGATTCCAGTATCGTGTTTATTAAATCTTTGAGCAGGCCAACTCTTCGGGTAAGTCCATTATCGTCAAAGGCTTGGTGTAAACTTTCCCATACCTCTTTAGCAGTTGTGTACTCCTGAACATGGACATCATTTTGAGGATTAAGAAGTAGTATTAACTTAGCCTTAGCCTTTATGTCCTTATAAGCATCAATTTGTTCGTTATTAATCGGCTCGATACAACACCACGAGTTCTCATGCTGTAAATAGGTCTTCATACAGAATTACCAGGTGGCGAAGTTCTCTCTTGCCATAAGTTTTTAAACATTGAACATATTATTGCAGCTCATATTGAATGAGAGCACTTTTCACACACTTTTTACAAGAGCCACGTTGACGTCTAACCTCAAAAATCAAGCCGCTAAGTATTTCGCCAACAAAACTTTTTTTTAACTTTTCTGATATTTCCAGCCGTATTACTCGGACCCACGCTCTGCTACCATGAAGGAATTTGCGTGGTATTGTAATAAGAGATATAATTCTGATAAAACACTTAAAAGTTTTATTTGACGAACCATAGTGAGAATGACATTTTATAACAGCGCCATAAGCGGCAAAAAAATATGGTTGCGTTCCAAACATTCTAACAGATACAGAACATAAAGGATATAGCCTGCAACTCTTGTTTTTTTATAAATTTTCCGTAAATATTTAATATGCCTAAAAAGGACCGTAACATTCGTCGGCCTTGCGATTTTGACTATCGCTTCTATTTTAGCTGGGTCTGTTTTAATACTTTCCCTACTAATTGTGTAACCTAGATATCGCACTTCGTTGACCAGAGATACACACTTGCTGGCTTTTAATTTAAGTCCCGAAGCATGTAACCTATTTAAAACTTCGTCTAAGGCGTTCAAATGTTCCTGAATCGTCCTACCTCCGATGAATACATCGTCTAAAAATATCTCCATGGTCGGGATACCACGTAAAAGATTGCGCATTATGCGCTGCAAAATGCCGGGACTTAAGGCCAAGCCGAACACAAGCCTATTGTACCCTCTATGAATATTAATAATTGTATATTTTTTGGAATCGTCCAATTCAATTTGGTTGTAGGCTTGCGAAAGGTCGATTGTTGAAAAGAAGCAAGTACCGCTTAAATTTACCATCAAATTCTCAATACGCGGTAGAGGATATCGGTCAACATGCAACCCTCAAGGATGTCCCCTTTGATGACCAACGCCGATACCCAGTCGGAGCAGTTGACGGGCTCGATGACGCCGTCGCGCAACATGCGGTCCAGCTTGGCGTCGACGCGCTCCCGCAGAGCGTACGGGAGTGGTCGAGGGCGGTGGTACACCGCGTCGCCCCTTCCCGCACGCGCAGCGTTGTCTTGCCACCCGTAAAACGACCGAGTCCGCCGCTGAATAACTGCTCATACCTAGACAACAGTTTATTTATTTCCGTTGACCATTTTACTTTTCCCGTGTCTAAGTCTATTTGATGGCATTTACTAAATGTGGGAACTTTAATTTTTAATTCGGTAAGCCATTGTCGCCCTAACAATGACGTGCCCCTCAATAATAAAAAATTCCAGCCGATTCTTATGGTCACCGTAGCGAACGATAGGTTTTATCAAACCTAAAGGCCTTATCTTTGTGCCATTATAAAAATTTAACATTAACGAGCTATCATAATATGAGCAAAATACGGTGATGTTTAAAATACTGGTATAAGTGTCACTGTTTATACAAGTTAGTGCTGAGCCAGCATCAATCTCCATCTTAAGGGCTAATTAATCAACAACAACTTGCACACTAACCGGCTTGTATTCGTTAAGCCACAGCTCTGACCGCTGCGTTCGGTGCACGCGCGCCGTAGGTGCCCCGTCCGTCTGCAGCGGCTGTACGCAAACAAAAGGAAACGACATACCGTGCTCCGCTGATCTGCCTTACTGTCCGACGGCCCGACCGACGACCGGCCTCCCCGCTGCGCCAGCCCGGCGCCTTTAGCGCTCCGCCGCGCCAGCTAGCTGCTACGGCCGGTCTGCCTCCGTAATCTCCTTCCACGCCGGTTTTTCCGCTACGCCAGCTCACCGCACCAGTTGCTTCGCTGGTCGTCTTGGCTGCTCCGCACCGTTGCTTGGCTGTGCCACCCAGGCTCTCGTCAGTGCAGAGTGACTGCACCGCACTATGCAGTGAATCCGCTGCTTCTTGATATTCTAGCTCCATCGGCCTCTTAGGACTTGCCAATGTAGCCAATAGATCGTAGGCTTCTAGTAGGGATCCGCCCATTACCGCCAGTAATGTAGGCAACCGCACTGCCAGCCTAATACCGTTGGAGACGTAGTACCCGTCCAGCTGCTGTCTGTAAGATTCCCACGCGCCGCTCCGCACGTCGTACTAGCCGATTTGCTCCAACGACATATTACAAGCAAGGAAACTTCCACAGATTTCACTACCGAACAAGTTCGTTTTGTGCGCACCGTAATAACAATCGCCACGTACTTTATCCTCGTCGCCAATGTGGTGTACGAAATGAAAGACAGGCGTTAGGTGTACGAAATGAAAGGCATTCGAAATGTGTAATCACAGCGACACAAATTATGTAAGAAATTTGCAGGTACATTGCGGATACTTCATTTGTTGATACCTACACTACAATGTATAAGTACACTAAAACTATATAGTGAGTAAGACAGTTTCGTTGTCATCCCGACAGGCTTCGTAGTCATCCCTAGTCCGGGATGTTTACTGGATGAGAGGTGACAACGGTAGACGTAGCGGGGATAATTTAAGGAAATGATTAAGAATAAAAAATGCGATGGAAAAATAGGGGTTGATCGTAGAGGGTTAAAAATTCAGGGTTCTATATATTTTCTAATGCTGTATCATATTTTTTTTATTTACATAAGAATTGAAAATAAGATAGGGGTGGACTACCCTTGACATTAAGGGGGATGAAAAATAGAAGTCCAATTCTCAGACATATCCAATATGCACACAAATTTTCATGAGAATCGGTCAAGCCGTTTTGGAGGAATATAACCACAAACACACGAGAATTTTGTATATTAGAAGATCGATTTTTTTTAATATATTACAAGGTGGCAAGCGAGCAAGAGGCCACCAGAATACGCTAAAATAGCAAAGCGACCGCTACCCATAGACATCCGTTATTTGCCTACCTTTGATTGACGGAGTCGGAGGCACAAAAAAGAGAATTTCACCCTTTCTTTGCGTTCCCTCCTCCAGATCCACTTTCCTTTCCCATCCTTTCCTTATCAGATAAACGTGGGAAGGAAAAGAGGATTATAATTAGAATTTTACTAAAATGGATTTTTTTGAATTTGCAATCTAAAGAATGTAAGTTTCTGTTGCAACACTTGGACAGTGTATACATGAGAGTGTATGTATGAGATTTTTTTTGTAGTTAATTGTATTTTTCAATGAATGTTCCCCACATGTTCTAGTACTCCAGGTAAGCTTTGCAATTCATTACATAAGTTTTTTTTTTTTAAATAAATCTTGAGTACAATTTCCTTTTCCAGTATGTTATTATTGTGACAAATAGTTTAGATGATAGTGAACAATAAGTGTAAAAATCAAAAATCAGCTCCGGGGGCGGCCGTGTTATAAGGCTATACTATAAACAGTATGGATACCACTAATATGATAAAATGTTATAAGAAGTGCAATACTTATATATCTATTACTAGTGGGCATAGACCTAGCCGGCACCTGCCGCTAGTGAGAGTATACACTCTCTAAAATACGCAGTATACACTGCGTATTATATACGGAACACAAATTTTTATGTCGTTGTTCGTGCGGAACCGATCACTTTACATACTTTGTGCAAGAAATGATAGGACAGCTGAGTTCGACAGTCCGACGGAGTTGGGGGCGGCCCTGAAACCCCATAACCGGCAATTAGGGCATCTATGTAAGTGAGTCGTCACATTATTCATGCATAAAGTGACCATTAATGTTTTACCACGGTGGGACATCTGTAGATTTACAATATAATATCTTTATTCGCAACATTACGTCACTATGATCTACTGAAACGTTTAATTTAATGCAGTAACGACATTCTTTACAAAAACTTGATGTAATTGATGTTTGCAAAATCGGGACTATGCTGAGCTTAGGCTGGACTACAAAAGCGGGCCTACCTGGATCACCGGATTGAACTACCTGAAATCAGGACAGTCCTGTGACCTGTTCAATGCAGGGTGTATGGTCACGTTAGTCGTACAAGAATATTAATTACACAGTATTAATTTGTAAATACCTATCAAGATATATGTATCACTTATAGAAATTATTTTCACGGAGCTAAATCGGATACTTATACAGTTAGAAGAGTTAAATTTTTGGGGCGCCATTAATTTATGTGAGTTACCTTTTAATTTCTCCTATTAAATTAAGAAAAACTTTGTTTTTTGAAGTCAGCTGAAGACTATTGATCGATGCTTGCATCAGCGAATGCTTTCGTCGAGGTTCCGCCGAACCGGCGAATAGTGTTGTGGAATATGGATAGAAGCAGCGCAGAATTGAGCGCGGTGCGCGGGCACGCGGCCGTGCTTCGTCGCGCGGGTTACTGGCGGCTTACCGACGGCTCCGCGCGTGCTCGCCAGCTGCACTCTCTATACCGCGCACTAGTCTTTGCGACTACGTGCTTTTATCTTTTGCAGGAATGTGTATACGCCTATAAGGTGAGGGTAAATATTAACACACATTTTTCTACTTCACAGAACATGAAACGATTTATATCCGAATCTATGATGCTAGTATTATAATAATATCTGCAATCTGTATAATGTTTAGGAGAAAAGTGACATGGCGAAGTTGTCACGCGTCATGTTCCTGCTACTGTGCCACGTAACGTCACTGGCGAAGCAGTTCGTGTTCCTCACAGATGCAGACCGCATCGAGCGCATGGTGGCCGGCTTGGATGGTACCTCTCTTTAGTTATATTTTCTATTTTCTGCGTCATTACCGCTAAAAAACAAGCCTTTGACTTATATCTTCGTTTCAAGGACACTCCCCTGGTTGACTCAACCAGTATCAATATATGTACGAGGCGCTGACAAATCGAATGACTTTCAGTTTTGCGGACACTTGAAAAGCAGGGCCACGCTGGCCGTAAAAAAAAACTAGGTATGATCAGTAGGGCGAAGCAGTATTTACAGCCCAGCCACCGCTTAAACTTGTATAAGGCCCAAGAACTGCCTCACATGGAGTACTGCTTGCACCTCTGGGAGGGAGCGCCCCAATACCAGCTTCTTTCTCGACTCGAATCGTCATCGACTTAGCTATTACCGATTGGCTTTATACTGGGATACTGGCCTTGCGGACTAACGTCAGTTGTCTCTGCATTTTTACCGTATATGCCAGGGGGAGTGCTCCAAAGAACTGTAGTAAATTGCGGGCACGGCAGATCTCTCAAGACTGGTGCACGCGCAACTCGGTTGGTGAAGACGGTCAGCTGTCGCGTGCTAATTTGAACTGACCAATCAGAAGCCACCAAACGAAGATGTTGCGCGCGCGCTCAACCACTCGTCGTGGACCTGTGTTTATCTGTGTGTGTTGTGTACGTGTTCTATGTAAGCGTGTGTATGTGTGATGAAAGGATGTGGAGTATTCTAGAATAATGAAGAAGTTCCCCTACATATCTACATATGTTTTTCTGGTGTTGCGGTTATCCACGGGCGACCACCTTGGTGTTCCCAACGCCGGTTAGCTATTTTCCCTTAAAACTAGGACGGCCTCACTGTTGAACACAAGGTCGAAGACTGGGCAACAAGTATAGTTGATAATTTATATCTATCTAACTTATATTATAAATGAGAATGTTTAGATGAATGGGTGTTTTATTTTGGAATATTCATGTTTGGAACGGCTCAACGGAACTCGGTTCGCTTAATTTGACATCTACCTAAATTATCTTAGCTAAGGCAGGCTTTACTTTTGAAGATGGAAATTATAGAAACGGTCGATCAGAAAGTTATAAATAAATAAATTGCATATTCATCACAATCTACTAAATAGGTTTAGAAATACTACGCGGTACAGGAAAATTGTAACTTACGGGTAATGTGTATCAATGTATGTACTATGTTCCTAGACGTAGTATTGTAAATTGTGAAGTAGTAGCTCGAAGCACGGATGACCAATAGTCATTGGACAGAGGCGGCGAGGCGGGCGCGGTCTGATGCAGCACGCAGGCTGCTGGCCCGCGCTGCGACGCATGCGGCTCGACTACGGCGCGGCTACGCGGGTTGCGCGGCGTTCACGTGCCTGCTGTGGGCTGTATTCGGAGCGCAGGCGCACGCGCGCAGTCAGCCTTTCGACTTCCCTCTTTGGATAGGGGTAGACACCAACGACACTAAAGGGTGCGGTGCAGTGCCAACTAATTATTTTGTAAATTAAGAAATTGAAATTGCAAAGTATACTAGATATCAAGTTTTCCTAAATTTTCAGTATACTAATAGGCTCTGCCACGGGACTCCTGTCTTGTACGGCAGACTAAGGAACCCCAAAACTTTATAACAAGAAAAAATATATCTATAAGTGTCAAAATGAAAGTTATCAGTATTCGATCCACCGCCTACTAGGAATCAATAGATAATGTTGACTGCGGCGACTAACTCAATAAAGACATTAAATAATTTAAACCAGTAGGCAAAGTATTTGTAGGTTCTACTCGACTTCAGTAATGAAGAACATAATTTGTTTTATGCTAAAGCGATGAAGCGACCGTGAGCGAACAAGAGAGTGTCGCGGCAGTCGCCACAGAAAAAAATATTTTTTTCAGAATGGTCAAATAGTATGCTGACAACGATTGCAGTAGACTCGTTTCATTTTAGATTCGTGGTAGCTCTGTTGTACACATACTATGTCACGACGTTGGTTGGCGTCGCCAATACAACGATGGACGCTTTCATAGCGACGGTAATCTATCAGTGTAAGGCGCAGCTCAGCATTCTACGGTAACATTCTTTCAATTTATTTCTACTTATTAATTCATGTGTAAAGCAAGAATGTCCTCTAATATGTACTTAACATGTTAATTGATCTGCATTTATAACAAAAGGTAAACACAGTTAAGTGAACTTTAACGCATCATGTGACGTTGTTTTAGATTTTTTTTATATTCGACAATGATGCTCGTATTTTTAGGATGAATTTGGAGAGGTTGCCACAGAACGCGAGCGCACTGAGCTCAGCCAGCGGCCGGCGGCGGGACGACGTGTTTGTAGCGCTCTTTGTGGACTGCTGGCTACAATACAAGAGAATTTGCGAGTGAGTTGTGAAAGCACATGAACTTGTGGTATGGTGATGAGAGAGTAAGAGTATGAGATGACGTCACCTATTTGCCCGACTACTACAAAGAGATCTTATGTTGTTCATGGGTATGTATGTATATGTGTGTGATGTATTATACAACATGGAAGAATCGCATCACAGTAAAATAAGGGCTATTTTAGCCCTAAAGAAATACACTGCGCAATGATTTCACGTGATACATAGTAGTAATATTGAAAAAAAGTCGAAATCGCTCAATGAGTCATCAAGTTAGAGGCGATGTAGTGTAGATATTGTATGTAAATTCAAATAATTCAATTCAAACTGTTCATTTTCTAGTCTTTCTTTAACCTTCTTCCTTTCTTCTTCTGTTACCCTGATGGAATGTATTGCATACGTTTTTGTGGATTCCATTTCCTGATATCTATCCAAAGTTTCCTTTAACTTTTCCATTTTATTGTTACTATTGTTTAGTAATCTTGTATGCTCCTCTATGATCTTCTTAAGTTCACTGTCCTCGTGCAACAGTTGTTCTTGCTGGCGTCAATCACTGTTAGCGATTTTAACTATTTTTTATTATAATTCTGTAGAACTGCAGGGCTAGTGCAGGACATTTTCGGCGGCGCCATCTTGGTGCAGTTTGGCATCGGCGGCTGGATCCTCTGCATGGCCGCCTACAAGATCATAAGTGTGAGTGTGACCTCCTCTCACAGCTCTCACTGCTTTGCTGACCCGCTGTCCTGCTGCGCTGCACCGCCGTCCCTCTGTCGTATTCCCTCATTCTCCACGCTTTGCGCCCCCGTCTTTACTATACTACGTATTTTTACGTTTCAGTTGGATTTTATCAGTATCGAGTTTGCGTCGATGATCCTTTTCATCCTCTGCATCCTCACGGAATTATTCCTCTACTGTTACTATGGCACCGAACTTACCGAAGAGGTTAGTAATATAATAGGGAGATTTATGTTTATATGCCGATTTGATTCGATGAACAGAAATTGTTTCACACTTTTTAATGTAAACTCAACAAGAAACCTTTTACAACTTGCAACCGATACTTACATGAATATGAACGTGAATTACTGAAGATCTCGTAAGTACCATTCAAATTAAGTAAGCCGAATAACGTGATTTGACTCCTAGGTAACCGAAGTACTATATTGTTGTACTTGCATTTATGTTACTGCTTGAACTCGATAAATATAACATTCGATGTAAGTAACATATCTATTTTGTTCTATTCTATTAACTTTTCAAATGGTGTGACGCGTTAGCACAGTATCGTTTTCCACCGCTGTCATATGCCGTAAGACGAGCTATGTGATGTCAGAGCGTGCTGCTGGTTGACGCGGCTTACGGCATGCAATGGGCCGGCGAAGGGCGCGTGGCGCGGCGCCTGTTGTTGCTGCTGCTGGTACGCGCGCGCCGCCCGCTGCGCCTGGCCGCTGGACGCGTCGTACCGCTCTCGCTTGACACCTTCGTCAAGGTACGTCTCAGTTTGCCGCACGCAAGTGCCCAGTAGGTCGCATCCTGCTGTAACGTTTATGCCTTTCGCCGTTTTATGGTACAAATCGTGCCTGATCGGTCGAAGAGGATGGCGTAATGGGAAGGCGAGGAGATGAGGTCTCAGCGCCTCAGATTCAGAAATTCGATGAATTTTGCAGTTATTAGTACTTATGTACATTAAATCCGTGTTAGCTTTTACCTCAACGCATTTTAACCAACTTCCCAAAAGAAGGAGTACTCAATTCGTCTGTATGTGTTTTATGTGTGTTACCACATAACTCCGTCTGCGGTGATCCGATTTTGATTTTTTTATCGAGAGGTTGTGCTTGCAGGTGGGTCCCGTTTTTATGGTTTATTCTTAAACTTAAAAGCTACATAGTAGATTATGAGATTTTCTTAAAGTTGCGTACGAAAACAAACGACAGTTTTGGTTTTTCGCGGTATGTAGTCTAAACTATACACCCTACATAAAAATGTTTTATGAAAGAAAAGTTAAATAAAAGTCCCCGATAGCATATGTCTATCTTTTAAGGTTGTCGCGCAATAACCATTTTTTTAACTTTAAAACGCAAGCGTCACTTACGACGATATTATTCGTATTCGGTATGATTATTTTTTCAAATAAATATGTCAAAACCAGGAGAATTTTATGTAATGTCTTTGTTATTCTGACCAATAGTTTAGAAAATACCAAAATATTAAAACTTACGCGCAACCAAAAATTGCGATAATCTTAATAAAGAAATAGACAACTTTACTGTATTGGCATACGTAAGCTGAACTATAGTACATACGTAAGCTGAGCTATAGTACATACGTAAGCTAAACTATAATACATACGTAAGCTAACCTATAGTACATACGTAAGCTGAACTATAGTACATAGTACGTAAGCTAAACTGTAGTACATTTTAACTACCATATGTCATATAAAATGACTTATGAAGGTTTTGTAGCTCTATAAATTTGCTTAATGAAGGTCCTGAATAGCATACATTTATCTTCCATAGTTTTCTTACAATAACCATCAATTAAAGTGTAGTTTCATTATTCATATTGGGTAGGAATCCTTATCCATATAAACATGTTCATTATCAGGATAATTTAATGTAGATTACAACTGCAATTTCAACTGTGACATTCTGACCAATAGTTTACTTGAGACGAATCAAAATATTAAAACCTACACAGAATAAAATGCTCGCATATGTATTATTTCATTACTTTTTTACTACTAAACCGATTTTGATAATTTTTCCTTTTTTGAAAGCTGATGGTTATCATGTACGTCCATGTAAATGTGACCAAGTTCTGGCAAGTAATTTTTTAAGTAACTCTTAATAAAGTGTATTTGATGTTGATGATCTTCACGTTTTGTTACTTGTCGCAGAACTAAATAGCACAAATGGGAAAGGCAATTTAGTGTTTCGTATTAGTTTATAATTTAGTAATGTTCTTACAAACTGTGGAATAGATGACACGTAATCGGGTATGACTGTTGCAATTCTAAATTAGTTTTTGAATTGATATTATGGACATGTCACATTATGTATAACTAAAATTGGTAATAGAACTTCATATTCACTAAAAATGTATAAATAAGTAATAAATTTAAGAAAAAAACAAAACCGACTTCCTAACAATATTCGCAACAAAATGCAGTAAAAAGTATCAAAATAATGTCATGAATACCCTCAAGAGAAAGAAAACTCTCTTCTTACTAGTATCATGTCAATATTGTACAATTATTTATATGTGGAAATCGGTTTCGGCCCAGTTAGGAACGTGAACGTCATTGGTTTGGAACGTCGGCCGACACCGACTGCGAAATATCAATAATATACCCCCGTGTTCATGACATTATTTTGTTACTTCTTAGTGCATTTTGTTGAGATTTTTTTTAGGAAGAAGTTTTTGTTATAGTAACGATTATGTTTTATTATTTTCAGAGTATTATTGTTATATTTATTACAGTAAAATGTATTTTTCTTTCAGATTATGAAGTCATCTTACACTTTTTACGCTGTTTTACGACAGACGAAATAATTTTTATCGCTGTTAATTTCAAGTTCGTCTATCGTGTTTACATTTTGTATCGTCTTATATACATTATATGTAAATAAAACATTTAAAAACAATTATCAACGTTTCTATGTTTATTGAGTCCCATCTGGGGCGGACCAAGACGGGGACTCAGTCTATAGGGTCGAGATGACTGATGGTCCTACCATATTTATTGATAAAATGTCTCGTAATATTTTGTTTGTAAAAAAGTGGTGTAAAAATATGGTTATTTCAGGATTTTTTAAAATTTCATAATGAGAAAACTACTTACCTGATTAAACTTTTAAGGCATAGCCAAAATACTGGACTGATAGACTTGATTTTTTTTTTTATATTATAAGATGGCCAACGAGCAAGCGTCCACCTGAACACGCTAAAATAGCGAAGCGACCGCTGCCCATAGTCATCTGCTATTGCAGATGCGTTGCCTACCCTTG
>JAAOEG020005964.1:0-10201 GCA_011763625.2 Papilio bianor | reverse complement strand
GGTGGAAACATTCTCTTTCAGTGCATCTTCTGCTCCGACGTACCTTTAATAGGTAGACAATTCCGCTTCTGCAATTGCGGATGACTATTGGCAGCGGTCGTTTCGCTATTTCAGCGATCTCAGGTGAACGCTTGCTCGTTTGCCTCTTTGTAATATATAAAAAAGTCAAATGCAGTTCATTAAAACCTTCCCATAGTATTATTGATTTTTATGAAGCGTTATTGTTTTTGCTCCGTCGCTATGGTAACATATAAAATAACCATGAAAATAAATAACTCCACGGATATATAAAGTTTGGTGTACTGGAATTGTGTAGTTTAACGGTAAGGTCAAACATCAATAATTATTTTATTTTTAATCAGACAAAAGGTAACCAGTCATACAGAATAAGATTATGAACTTTAAATCCATATAATTAAAACTAAATACTTAGATACAACAAAAAGGTAGTAGTCGGCAAACTCCGCTGCTCCAATGTGCATACATACATATGTTATCCAACCAATGGGTTACAATAACAATACAATGTCATGCAAACATTACAGCGGCTCGGTACAGTCGGAAGATTGCATATACCATAACAGGACGTACAGTCAAGCGGGGGAGAGCCTGTGTGCTTTCCTATACGCGACATCCGTATCCATCTGCGAAGACACGCACGCAACTACGAGCTACAATAATATTTGAATCGTATAATGTTTGTATTTATTTGTGTTAAAATTAAAGATATAGAGTTTTTTCAATAGTCCTATTGAGATGTTACTTTATTTTCTATGTTATCACGTGAGAGGCAGTTCCAGGGACTCGTCCGAAGTCATTATGACAATGGTAGACGCAAGGAACAACAACTGTTGCACGAGTTGGCTCACCCGGGGCAATACAGCGACCACACAGAACAACGTCAAGGGGAAGTCATTCCGCTTTTGATCCAAAGAGTGTTCGTGCCCGAGGCCTAATTCTCTTTGCCTTCCCATTATTTTATAAGGAAAGGATAGGAAGGGGAAGATGATTTGTTAGAGGAAAGGCGTGGAGGAAGGCGAAAGAATCTATATCTGTGTGTCTTCTCTTCCATCGATTAAAAGTAGGCAACACAGCTGCAATTGCGGATGTCTATAGGCAGCGGTGTCTTCGCTATTTCAGCGAATTCAGGTTGTTTGTCCGTTTGCCTCATTACAATATTAAAAAAGTAAATTTGATTAGTGTCCGAAATATAACTTTGTCAAACTTTGTCAATTCCAACATGTATGTGTAACAAACATCACATTATGAAATGTTCAACCTTGAGTATTCAACACAATTGCATGAAACGTCATAATGTAGTTTATCGCGTGACATTGATATTACATACACAACGAAACGAAGTAATACTAACATACAAAGATAATGTTATGAACGTTCAAACTTCTTAACGTTCGTAACCCGGGGGTGTGAGCTCTGTGAGCTGTGTGAGCTCTGTTACCACAGTGGAACATCATTCGTATTCAAAACTAGCTGTCGCCCGAGAATCCGACCGCGCATTCTTTTTATAAATAAAAGAATATTTCTAAAATAACGTACTTCTTATTACATCAACTATGTACCCAAATGCCGATAAATGTCCCGTTAAAATCGGCCAATTACATATATTATATGTATAGATTGAAGCATTTTTTGTTATACATATAATATAATAAAGTTGGAGTGTCTGTAATATTGATATAACCTTTTTTTTCTACACGTTACGAATATGTATACGGTACTAACACCAAAATAACATTTTTTACAATTTTTGTCTGTCCCGGCTAATCTCTGGATTAACTGGACAGATTTTGACGGGACTTTAATTTATAGGTAGCTGATGTAATAAGGAGTAACTTAGGCTACGTTTATTTTAGAAAAATCTTTTATTTTAGAAAAAGAAGCGCGGACGGAGTCGCGGGCGACAGCTAGTATATTATAAATTGTAAGAAAAAAGCGTCATTGCTTACTCAATTTGATACTGACGTGGCCAAGATGAATATTTTAAAAATAAAAATATTGTTACACTATGGCTGCTAAAATTGAATTACGATCAATCAGAAAATCTTGTGATAATACTGAAATACAACAATTATAACACTATCTTTTTTCTAACATTTTAAGCGAACGCATATACAAATGCGCACACACAAACACATACCTACATTCATAAAAACACCAAATCCAAATCAATATGTTCAAATAAACCTGTACTTATCTAAAGTCCCGAATAAGAGAAGGCACTACTCCTGTAAGACAGGATCCCATCTCCCATCTAATTAGGGGTCTGCCGCAAGAATTTATAAAAATGTTTAGGAACGAGGAACATTTCTTTTTCACACTTTAAAGACATCACGTGTTCTGTATGTAGAATATATGTATGTATGATAAGACAACTGCAATATGCACCGTATGACTAATACTCGTAGAGGTACATACTCGTATGTATATGTTAGTATGTTATTCAAACACAAAACGGATTCTCGCGGCTTTTAATTACGTCTCATATCTATCAAAGTAAATGCTCTTTGGGATCATTGTTATTTGACCAACGCATGCTATATTTATCTAATGCTACATCATTGAACTTGTAACATTACTTGCTTTTGTCCGCGACTTCGTCCGCGTGGAATTTAAGAAACTTTATAGCATTTGCGTTCATCCGTACTATAATCTATAACTATGCTAAATGTTGATGTAACATCTGTTATGCCGTCCTGGACATATGTTCGTCCATCTAAACATTCACATTTAGGATAAAATGTAAAATTCAACAACAAATTGGTATGAATTGTGAATCTAATTCTCAAGTCCTGAAGGCACACAACAAATTTCATTGAAAACGGTCCAGTCGTTTAGGAGGAGTTCAGTGACATCCACGCGCACATAAAAAATATATATATTGCTGCATAACTTATACCTCAAATAACAATCATATTTTCAAAGTGTTCCAACATCGTAATTAACCACAGCTAAACGTTTGTTTCCGTTCGTAATTATTATCTGCAAGTCATGTTCTCATTGTATTATTTCCATTAAAAACAAAGAGCATTCGCAGGTAACGATTTGCATCTCACATACAGTCATACATTTAATATTGTGAAAGAATAAATAATTTATTCTTATTATAATTTACACAAAAAGTACCAAAATGTGGGCTTTAAGAATACATGTTCAATTCTGAGTGCGTCAGTAACTATGGACTTAATCTTTATTATCGTACAATTGTTTTTAAAATTATATTTTAATTGTAAAAAAAACACGATATAATTTCTAAGCATTTATTCCATTTACTAAATGTTATTCTAGAGCAAGCTATTCTAGAGGATATTGTCAAACTTTTGATTTGACCAAAGTATTTACTTTAGCGTATCGCACGATAGAGGTGTTTGGTATCGGTACCGGTATACGTGAGAGGTTATTGTTGAACGCAATAAGGGGAGGGAGGGAGAGGGATTGTATGCCGCTCGCAGGGGGGACCACCGCCGCCCCCTGCACCAAAGTCGCGGGAACCTCCCTCACTTCACGTCCGGACCTCACCTGTTGAGCTTTGGAAGGTTGTTGATCTGTGAAATAATTTAATAATATAATAAATGCGAATGTCTAGATAGATAGATGGATTTGGAAGGTATTTCAAAACATAGTCTGGAAGAACACATATAAGTATTTTTAACAAATTAAGTTTTTTTAATTCCGAGCGGACGGAGTCACGAGCGACAGCTATGATACGAATAAATAAGAGATTAAGTATTTAATACGTAGTTAAAAACGGCTAATAGTGCAGGTAAGTGTTCAGAAAAAAAATGTATCTACCTACCCAATAAACGAAGATTTTTATTTGAACACGCAATAATTGAATCCATAGTCAAAATCCAATATTAATTAAATAAAATGCAATTAAAACAAATATCTAAAACAATGAAAGTTAATACACAGAACATTATAAATTCCTTCTTTTTTGGAATCTGTTAAAAATAGCTCATAGATGTGTGATTTTGATGTTAATACATTTAATTTGAATGTATGTATGTATGTAAAGAAAATTATGAGATTAGATAAAACGGTCGAACTGCGTGAAAAATGTATTATCGCCTAAGGAAGGTGTGGACTGATGTAATTATGTGTAGCGGTAAAGCTAAGCGTTACGAATAATTGAATCATCCCAAACTATCGATCTGGTATACCTAACTGATAACATAGATTAATAGATAGTTATTATAAATCTCTCATTTGCCAAGCAGCTAAACTCTGTGAGGGACCGAGGAATGGAGAAGTTGGAAGTAATACAAATGTTTTATTTTCTTTGTTAAATGTTGTTAAGGTGCGTACTTTTAATTTGTTAAACACAACGCCTGGCAAAAAATAATAGCAATTTATACAGAAGGACTATTTTGCATTAAACATACCAGAAGTGTTTGATGTTTGTGAAGAAACGAATTTTTCTAGAGCATTCCATGGTAAGAGGCGTGTCTGGTTGATATTATCCACTGGTGACAAACCAACAATACTCTGAGCTGTAACGTTGGTAACAAGCGGATTGCTTAAACCACTCAAATCAATACCGGATCCATTGCGGTGGTAAAATGTGATGGCTTCCTGATGGCCTCTGCACAATCAATATTACAAACCAATTATATATCTTAAATACAAAAGAATTTGATGAGAAGATGACTAAAAGTATAATGTATTGCCTTATAAAGAATACATAAACACTGTTTAGTAAAATATATGTTTTCTACGTTGACCGCCGCCGATTACACTATAGACATCAACATGGTTATTTATTTTACCATTTACTTACCGCGACTCCGTCCGCGCGGTTAAAATAAAACTTGGTATCCCATGTGTTGTTCCAGACTATATTCTATATCGCAACTATTTCCGGGATCAAGTACTGTTGACCTTTGTATTCTTTCAGAATATCTTCTACAGTTGTGTCAACCTACATCGGGATCCGTTTAGGAGTTTGACATCCATTCATCCAGCCCTATTATATTTTGTCATTTATAATATTTTTAGGATAAAGATTAAGATTGCTCAAGATTGCATTTCGGAATTATAGGCATAATAATGTTTCAAAGATCCGCAGCGAGCGCTTGAGTCACGGTATACAAGTTTACATACAAACGCTTTGACGTATGTATGTATTCCAAACACTGTCTAACTTTTTTATGGTAAGCCCGATTATTTTTTAAATATTTACCTAATGACATTATTTAAATTTATTAAAACTTTACACTTATTAAAGTAATAAAACAATTAGCATTGTCGTTATCCTTCAAAAGGATAAATCAACCCTGACAAAAATAGTCAGTTTTAGCGCCATCTTTGAAATAGTATCAGAACCATCACAACAATTAAAACCAACATTTTAATTTTGTTTTGTTTAGTTAATTAAAGCATTAAACAAAATTTTTAAACAATCTAATTTTTCAATTCTTATCATAACCTAATTAAAATTTAAGTAAGCTGGACAAAAGCAAAAATTTAACAAAAATGTTCAATGAAGCTAGTAGATGGCGCTAGACGTAGGAATAAAAACAATTCTTTCCAATTTGATTCACATACATACATAGTACATGAATGAAAATAAAGATTTCAAACACAAAATTTGGCAATTAAAAGCAAACAATACTTTTTGTAGTCAAAGGGATACTTTTTGACCGACTTTCCAAAAGAAAGAAGTACTCAATTCGTCTGTATGTTTTTTATGTAGGTATGTTACCACATAACTCCGCCCGTGGTGATCCGTTTTTTTGGTTCATTTTTAAACTAAAAAACTAACTAGTTGATTTTGAGTTTTCCGTAAAAATATGTAAAGAAAATAGAGGACAACTTTACTATATTGGCTTACGTACGCTAAACTATAGTACTTACATAAAAAATGATATATGAAAGAATTATAGCACTTTGCAAAATAAGGGTCCTGGATTACATATATTTATCTTCCATGGTTTTCTTACAATAACCTCTTTTTACTTAAGAAAAATCTATTAAATTATATTCGACTGATAGTGTCGTAACTTGCGATACTATTATACGTATTCGGTATGAATCCTTATCCAAATAAATGTGTTTATTATCACGAGAATTTAATATAGATTATAATTGTCCTTTGAACGATGACTTTCTCACCAATAGTATAGAAGATATGAAAACATTAATACCTACGCGCGTCTGAAAAATACAATAGCGGTGCGCGGCTACACTGAATAAAATGCTGGCAATTATGTTATTACTTTTTTATTACTTAACCGATTTAGATGATTTTATTCATTGTTTGAAAACTGGAGATTATCATGTACGTCTATATAAATTTAACCAAGATTGACAAGTAGTTGTTAAGTAATTCTTAATAAAGCGTATTTGATAAAGTTCTCGTTTTGTTACTTGTCGTAGAACTATATAGCATAGATGGGAAAGGCAACTTAGTGTTTCGAACTAGTCCATTTTAATTTAGTTATGTTCTTACGAACATCTTCGATGAACTGCTGAATAGATGACAGGTAATCTGCTATGACTATTGTGCTTTTAAATTAGTTTTTCTTAGGTAGGATGATGTTATAAAGTGTGTAAAGAAAATTGATAATAGATCTTCATATTCACTAAATATCGAGAAATAAATAAAAATCTTAATAAAAAAACAAAACCACCTTCCTAATGAAATGTTCTCAACAAAATTCTGTAAAAAGTAACGGTACATATTCTTAACTGGGTGTAAGACATCTCAGATATATGTAAATGTCACTAATGTACCTCATCTCGGCCGACACCGACAACGAAATATCAATAATTGTACAATATTGAGGTAATACTAGAAAGAAGGGAGTTTTCTTTCTCTTAAGGTTTTCACGACATTATTTTGTTACTTTTTAGTCCATTTTGTTAAGTACATATTTTAGGAAGTCGGTATTGTTATTTTTTTTTACATAACTACACAAATCCACTGCAGATAATTGTATTAATTCATATTGTCACCACTCTCATTATCTATACATATAGTAAAATTGGAGTGTCTGTTTCTAATATTGAAAAAACCGTTTTTTACTACATGTATATTACAAGTTGTATCTGTCTGTCGGCCTGTCTGTTTGTTCCGGCTAATCTCTGAAATGGCTGGACCGATTTTGACGGGACTTTTATTGGCAGGTAGCTAGCTGATGTAATAAGGAGTTACTTAGGCCACGTTTATTTAAAAAACAAAAAAAAATATTTTAGAAAAAAACGCGCGGACGGAGTCGCGAGCGACAGCTAGTCTTTAAAAAAAACAAAGACCACAATATAATATGTACATAATTATTTCACTATAGATGAGACAATAATGTTTGGACTGTTTCGTTGCATTTTGCAATTTTCAATACGAATAGGTAAAAAAACAATCTAAAACTTGAAATAATATGTAAAGCAAAAAAAAATTATAAAAATATCTTACTGCTTTTGGTCCGTTTTTTCATCAGTTTTGTTGGTTATGATACCCACTTGGTAGACTGTAGCTCGTACCACGTACCTGTGGGCAACATAATCATCATCAGCTCACTATAGGTCCCCATTGAGGGGCGCGGAGCCTAGCTTAAGTGCGGGTTGACCTCACACATGTCTTTGAATTTCTTCTACGACATGTGCAGCATCACGATGTTTCCCTTCACCGTAAGAACGTCGGATAAATGTACATACGAAATTCCAAATTCGAAAAAAAACATCGGTACATGGCGGCATTCGAACCCAGGACCTACAGATTACAAGTCTGATGAACTGCAAATGCGGTGCCGGTCTTTGATAGGGTGACTGAAGCCAATAAACTTGTGTGAAAACACTCTTGTTTTCTTAATAGAACGAGGGATATTTTTGTACCTGTAGTCTGCAATCGAAACCCAAGGTAAACTATCGCCAAGGATTTCATTTCAATAGCTTTACACAATGTAATTATTTCTAGTGAAGAAAAATACAAGAACGCTCAAGGTGCAGGAAATAGTAAATTTTAAATAATAAAATACCAATGATCTAAACAACCACAACTGTTTGTTTAAAGATATCAAGGTATGGAGACCTATGAGTATTGATTTTATACCATAAAGTTCGCCCGCGACTTCGGTCACCTTTCTTATTTAATTCGCTGTAACATTAATACATGCTGCTGCTATACTGAAGATGATGATCTACCGATGACATCTAGCCTACCTAGTTATCTAGGGTTACCTAAGCCTATCTAAAATAAATCACATCATTGTCATCATCTCCCTGGCCTTATCACAATTTAATTTTAATTTTTACAACCTTCCGCCTGCCTGTTGCCAGCCCTACTTGGCAGAATGATAACATGTGTGACAAATTGGCTATCCTCATAACAAGGTAACCATAGTAACCTAACTGGAAGCTTCACTTTATTTCTATTTTCCTTCCCACCTTTTTTGTAATAAATAGTTTTAAGACGGACTTCGGAGAATAAATTATTGTTCTGTGCGTCCTCTCTTCTGTCGATTTAAGGTAGGAAACGCAACTGTTTTGCGAAACTATGTCAGTGGTCGGTTCTCTATTTCGGCGAATCCAGGTGGTGGCTTGCACGTTTACCACTTTATATGTAAAAAAAGGAAAACCACATAGTTTAAAAATATCTTAGGGATCATAGAAACAGGGAAAGAATTATGGAAAATCAGTTAGTAGCCTATGACCTCAAGGAGAGACGCGTCAACCAGCGTCAACCAGCCGCCGGCCGGGCAACAACACAAACGGATGTTAAGAAAAGCGTAGGTTACGTATGGCGAAACAATGGCACGTGACATAATATTAAGAACGCGTCAGCGATCACAAAATTGTATTATAAGAAAAGCGGACGCGATCGACCTACGCTTTACTATATTTAGTTTGTTCCCAATTATTACAAATTAACAATTATTTCATGGCAAGTGTATGACATAATTAATCATTTCTTGAGATAAGAGTAGGTTTCCACTGGCTGTACGTATAGTGTTATTTTAATATTTAAAAGAGAATAAGTGGAAAGATGATGTATTTGTATTTAAAGAGTGGGAACCCACGGTAAGGCTAACTTACATATCTTTGGGGTACGACGAGGGCGGATGTGACTTGGCGACCTCACACACTGATAGAGAGAAGGCACACAGGACCGCAGTAACAACCGCCCAGCGAACCTGCAGAACATACAATTTCTGTAAAACTTTTAATTAGCTCACTAATATTATAAATATAAGCGTAGCATACTTAAATCGCACGGCGATCTGACTTCAAGTGTCTCCCCGTTCGGATTAGCAAATTCAGGTATATCGCCCACCCTCTAAGCACGTCCGCACAGCGCTTATTGTGTGTGTACTATTAGCTCTAAAAATAAAATTACTTCCATACTACATTCCAACACCCCTTTCAACCGCTTACAACCCTTTTATCGCATTAAAAAGTAGTAGCCTATGTCCTTCCTGAGGCTCTGGACTATCCACACACCAAATTTCATTGAAATCGGTCCAGTAGTTTAAAAGTAACAGCGATACAGACAGACACATAGAGTTACTTTCGCATTTATAATATTAGTAAGGACTAGCTATCGCCCGCAATTCATAATTACCCGGTATTAAATAAAACTTAGTATCCTATGGGTTATTCCACACTATGTTCTATATCTGTGCAAAATTTCAGTAAGATTTGTTGAACCGTTGCAGAATTATCATTATGCATTATTATTAAAAAATAAAATTAAAGTATCCCCCGGGAAGTAACTATTGCAATAATCAAAAGTAGGCTATGTATTCTTCCAGACTATCCTCTACATCTAAGACCGACCGAAAGTTCACCGAGATTAGTTCAGCAGTTTAGGCAACTGTAACTAAAGTCCATACATACATACATCAATCTAAACTTTCGCATTTATAATATTAGTAAGATTAACCGGTTACATTTCCAGTATATTTATAAAATGTTAATCACCCTTGTTAATATTTTAGATGTTCTATAATTCATTTAATGCAAGACAATTAAATTGATATTCACACAAGCCTACAATAGGCACTTTCTTTAATATTAATGAAGAGCGACCCGGCACGGAGTGAATCAGTGCTTGCTACACGCAATACTGGACTGTCCTGTGTTTGACTTACACAGGGCAGCAACCGAAACAGAAATGGAATTTAAAATTTAAATGGGAAGTATTTGCAGCCTAATGAAGAACAAAAGACCAAAGAAATACTTTTATGAA
>JAAOEG020001461.1:0-10211 GCA_011763625.2 Papilio bianor | reverse complement strand
TCAAGTTAAGTGGACAAGTGATAACACTAAAGTAGAAGAAGTAGATAATATTAACTTTCTTGGATTAAAAATTGACCCACACCTGAGTTGTAAAGCACATATAGACAAAATAAATAGGAAAATATCTAGTTACTATTATGTACTCTCGTTATTATCTAGAACAACATTGGTAAGTGTCACTAAAGATGCATACTTTGGCTACGTGTATCCTTTGCTCATCTACGGCATAGTTTTCTGAGGCAATGCAAGTAATATTCAAGAAACATTTGTACTGCAAAATAGATGTATTCGCATTATATTTAACCTGAAAAACCGGGAAAGTATAAGAAGCATATTTAAAGAAAAGAGATTTTTAACAACAACTTGCATTTATATCTTAGAGTTGTGTCTTCTCGTGTCTTCGTTGTGTAACTTACGCACTGTCCACCAACATGACCTTAAATTACCTCGTATTAAAAGTCAGATGTATTACAAAAGTACATACATATGTCACTGCTACATATAAGGGTATAACCATTTGCCAATTAGCATCAAATCATTGGACAATAAAGTGTTTAAAATAAATCTAAAAAACTGGTTGTTAGATCGGGCTTTCTATACGATCCAAGAGTACTTTAACTATAAGCAAGGCGATAACGCAGGCTAATTTAAGTTGGGCTTTTTTCTCTTTCTACTAAAAACAACCATTGCCTTATTGTATTCTTCATCATCATGTTGCACGACCGAAAGGGTACCTAACTGCTGTATCTATAATAAGTGTCTGTAACTTACGAATGTACACAGTTTGTAATAAATCAATTTATTATTATTATTATTATCTGTGGTCACATTCAACTACATTGGAATGAAATTAACACAATATTCTTTCAAACAAAATACAGTTTTCATATTTGATTTTTTTAATATTTAACTTATTCATTATAACAAAAAGACAGTTTTATAAGTGTTGGTCTGTCTGTCTGGAAGGAATTTAAAATTCGTAAATGAAAAGTTCGTAATTGTGCGCAGAAAACATGTACAAGCCGTGCGTAAGGGAGGACACGCGGATCGGCATCTGCGTACCGGACTACATGTGCTTTGCTAACTTAACGCTATCCTTAGGCGCCGAAATTTTGGATACGGACATCAGGTACAACCGTTCTTCGGTATTCACTTATTTTGTTACTTTTTATTTATTTCTTGCCCATAGTAATGACAAGTATAATTGCTGCTGGTCCGTTGACAACCATCATATTTATACAAAAACTTCATCGCTAATAGTAATGGCCGTCGGCCGTCGCCTAATTAACGTAATCAGTGACAAGGTTTGAGCTTGTTTACCCCCGAGTGAGGGGCGAGTACAGCTATAGGCTACGATGGCTAGGTGCGGATTGCTGACTACATAACATGTTTACAATTTGAAATATGTCTTCGCCGACGCCAGCACATCTATAGTCTAGTATAAGCTATTAAATGTATCAAATAAAATATGCCTTGTCACATGTATGAGTGTGCTGTTGCAGCGGTATCTCAAGAGTGAGATGGTTGAATTGATAGATGGTTTGCAGCCAGGATGTGCAGAGGCACATCCTGGCTGCAAACCATGTACACGTTACTTGGAATCCGAAGGCCTTACTTGCTGACGCGTGTTACTTATTGTATTTTATAGTAATGTAAACTCCATGTTGCAGGATTATTGAGACGCCGATACCGTAAGTATTCTTAGCAATCTACTTAACACGAACACGAACACACGCCCGCACACATGGACACATGTACGCAACACGTACACATAAAGGGCGTGCGTACTACCTTTTGTAATTTTGACTAAACACAAAAAAAGCACTTTTTTAATTTTCATTAAATTGCAAGCAAACAATTTGGGTCTCAAAATATATGATTTTCATATTTAAATTTTATAATTTCCAAATAATAGGACATTTAAAGTTAACTAATACGAGTTAGGGTCCTTCGAGTAACGAGCGTATCTCTTTCTCAAATGTCGGCGACGGTTCTGCAGGTCCTCTAGTGTTGCGATGTTCTCGCCGCTTGTTTGTCAAGTTCTCATATATTATAATATATAATAAAAAAGTATACAGACAATAATGGTGTTCAGATTCAGCGTGTGCCGCATGGCCTAAGTTAATCATTCAATAGGCAAATCAATGCATTCCAGTCCAACTTGCACTATATTTAAATAAACATTTATACTGAATACATACAATATTGACATAGAGATCTTGTCACGTACTGAACATCCGTTGGTTATTTATTTTGAAGTTTTTAAATGATGTCATAGTGTTCAGAAAGTCTTTATCTCCTTAATCGCCAAAAATAGCCCCCCATGTTGCTGTCAGTATTGTTGGCCATGGCAACTTCTTTGTAACAACATATCTTGGTGCAATCCTTTCTTAATAATTGCACAATACGATTTCTTTTGCCCTTTAGGTAATTTTTGATTGAACATTTCTAGGCATATCTGCTTGTGATCCGACGTAGGTAATCGATAATAGATAACTCGAATCTGTGAGTATAATAGATGTTGGTTAATACGTGGTCGATTATTGTTTTGTTTGTTTCTGTCTCTCGTGTGCAATGTAATATTGTAGTAGTTAGTAATATTGTTCAAAATAAAAAAGAAGCCGGATACGACTATCCGGCTTCTTCCGGCATATTTGAGTAACAATTCATATTTCTTTCACTTTTTAACAGATGTATATTAAAATCCTCAAATACAATCGATCTTTTTCTCTTATCTAGTTGTGACGGAAATGTTTGTAAACTGGTGTCACCGGCCTTGGCCAATATTTAGTGAATGTGTTTCTATATATATATATCCACAAAAAGTTATTTCCATATATATTGTTGTTCTGTAACGTGGTGTTTTAAGCTATTATGGATGAAAATTGATACTCCGCCTCCGGTTTTGTCCGTTCTGTAGTTATAGTAATGCTTGTCTCTCTCTCTGGTGTCGGTCCCTCATGTCTGAGGATCGTGGTCAGCATTAGTAATGCGTGTAAATAGGTATTATTAAATATTATTAGGTATTATATTGAGTTTGGCGTCGTTATTCGATTTTATCCATGTTTTTGTAGCTGAATATGTTTCTTAGTGGTCAAATATTGTTTTATAACATTGTTTTTGTTAATGAATAAAACTTTGGTTTCACAGCAACAGATTTATTTTTTTCTGACTTTAATAAATATAAAAGAAAGCTATTTTTCTGACGGATGTCTTTTTTGCGCGCGTATGTATTTGCTTAGTTTGGACTTGTTTCGAAGGATGTGTATAACTACATCTCGCGAGGTAAAACATACTTTTATAGGCCGATGTTTTTCAGGTATATACATACCTTCCCAATCTGAAAAGTTTTACCTTTAGGCTTTGGGCATTCAGAGTATATTCCTTTTAAATTTTCAAGACTTACTGTACATGTTAGTCTTGTCGGGCAGAACCAATGGAGTTCGTCTTTTCCGGCACACCAAACATTTCAATGTTTGATTCCCGAAACGACCGTTCTCTAAGTTCTATGAAAAGTTTTTCACGACGTAGACATGATGTTTCTTCCGGATAAGTATTTTTAGAAATTTCTAGTTCTTCCAAAATTTTATCTGAGATTTTTATTTTGTTACTTGAGTTGAAATTTTCTTTTATAACATTTTCTATTTGAATTTTCAATTCATATTGTTCCGTCATTATGTATTCCATAGAGGTATTTATATTTTTAAGTTGTTAATTTCTAGGAATAATCTACCTGTACTTTCACCTTGACAACTCTAAAATCACTTAGAAATTGCAATATCTCCTTTATGAAGTTTTGAAATTCTTCTTTGAAGTTAAATTCTTCTTTGGGCTGTTTTCTCTTCCTTAGTGTTGGGAGTTGTTCCATAGTTGGGAGTTAGCGTAGATCAGGGAAGAATCGCTTGTATCTGTTTTATTATCATTTTGCGATGATCGCATCAAATTTGTGGTCACCCTAATAAACAGCGCACCTTGTGAGGGTACTTCAGAATTTCTTATATTGTAAGTCAAGCACGTCCGAGTATCGATGCATTCACCGGTCACAGATAAACACAACCTATTTAAAACTAGACCTTAATCCAATTAAAGTTCATATTGAGATGCACTATTTTTAATTTTAAAAATTAACATAACACATCGTCTATTCGTCACGGCCAATGGCTTTTTATTGAATCTAAAATAGCTTATTAATCGCACTAAACTCTAAAGTTACTCAAATAAAAACATTTTCTTAAAGGCAATACGTCTTTCTTTAATAATAAATGAAATAGAAGTACTCTTAATGATTTTACAGAGAATCACAATGTGGGATATTATGGTGCTGTGTAGAAGATAAAGCAACGCCAGTGCCGCCTTCAGTGATACCGACTGCGCGGCCCCCGGTAATACCAACTGCGCCGTCTCCAGTGATACCAACAGCGCCGCCGCCAGTAATACCGACTGCGCCGCCTCCAGTGATACCAACTGCGCCGCCTCCAGTGATACCAACTGCGCCGCCTACAGTGATACCGACTGCGCCGCCTACAGTGATACCGACTGCGCCGCCCCCAGTAATACCGACTGTGCCACCTCCAGTGATAACTAATAAAACAAGTAAGTAGTCATGACTGAGTATTTTTATACTAGGTGTAATTTGGGAGGAGGCTCAGTAACATTAAGGAACCCCTTAATTAGAGTTAGATGAGCTGATGTACAATGTTCATTTAAGTTGAAATGGCGGTTTTTCAGCCGGTTTTTAGAAATCCAGTTTCGTCTGAGGTCAGTGCGTAAAGTACTGAAATCTCTAAAAGTCAATAAGTCGAATAGGCCTATCGGAATTTCTCTCATTGTTCTACAGATATGCGCTCCTGATTTGTCACTGGTTTTAACGCACGTGTTCAGGTTCTTGTACTCTCTTGGCGTCGTCCCAAAATCTTGAAAAACTGCCGTAATCAACGCGATCCCAAAGAAAGGCGATAGCTCACACCCGTCTAACTACAGGCCGATTGACAAACCCACTTTTTTCCCGATATTCATGGAAACGACCATCACTTGCCAACGCATTAGGTATCTGGTAGAGTACCATTAGGTATCTGGTAGAGTACCGTCTATACGGTTTTTATAAGCGTCGCACAGCTAGAGACCTTCTAGTGTATATCACGCACAGCTGCTTGGAGGGTTTTGGGAGGGTCGGAGCGTCAAGGTCGCTGTCGATGGTGCATGCTCTGATTCGAAATCAATTAATGCTGTTGTCCCACAGGGCATTCATTGTTATGCAGACGAAAGCACGGGTGATCCACTGTACATGGCTCGCATTAACGTTTCTCATGGTACTGCCAATGAGAACCGGACCAAACTCGTATCTGAACTGGAGACCCCAATCGGATAAAGACACGGCTTGGGGTAGACAACATCTAGTAGATTTTATCCAAAAAGACACAAGTCTGCACCATTACCTGTAAAAAAGATCCTTTCGTTGTAAATCTCCACTTTAAGAACACTGCCCACTGGTTGCCTGTGCTAGTATCGGCATTCGCGGCGTTGACATGTCGAGTAACGTTCAGTTTCGCGGACACTTGGAAGATAAGACCAAGCTGGCCTCTAAAAACTAGGTGTGCTCATTAAGGCAAAGCAGTATATCCAGCGCTGTCACTGCTTTCAACTGTTTAACGCGCAAGTACAGCCCCACAAGGAATACTGGTCGCAGCCCTGGGCGGGATCACCGCAATATCAGCTTCTTCCATTTTCCACCTTCGCATACAAGGGAGTGAGACTCGAATCGTCGACAACCGAGCTCTTACCGATTGACTAGATTCTCTGGCCTGGTGGAGGGACGGTCCTCCGCATCCCTCTGCATTTCTTATCGTTTTTGTCGGGGAAAGGGGGGTGTTTCGAAGAGTCCTTTAAACGATTTGCGTTGTGGAATTGTATGTTTTCGGCGTTATTTCCAAGCTAATATTATTTAGGGTCCTAAAAGAAGCAATCATATCTTTGTCAGCAGTTTCCTCTAGTGGTGCGGATGTTCATGGGTGACGATGTGCACCTCGGTGTTCCCGCCGGTTGTTTGCCCCTTCTCTTCATAAAAAGATAAGTGTTATGACCTATGATGACTTGCAACCCTCAAAGTCGATCGTGCGTCCACTCGTGTTACACTCACTCTTCGCAGCACGTGTGAATGCAAAATATTATTTTATGGTTACAAGTTAGCCGTACCTACATATGTTTTAAATTTAAGGCATCATTATAATTGTTGTAAATGTATCAATTGTTCAATTGTAATCAAATTGTTTTTGTCGTGAACAGATTGCGCGCTGTACTACGGCGAGTGTCCCTGGTGTGTCGGTCTTTACCGGTACGTATTTCGTTCGCGCCTCATGAGACCATTTCGACCGTGCATATTGCGGATGCGATCTTTGTCTATGTCACAATGTTTCCCTTTGGTGCTATCAGTGTATATTTACTTGTAATAAATTATACTAGGTAGGCTAGGCTAGGTACTAGGTATATATTATAATAGGTACACTTTTAATGTTTAATTCATATGCACCTTCGTCACTGACAGAGACGTAATCATCTGAAACTAACAACACTTGCCGGATCTTTTGGAAATGAACGATGGTCGCCACAGAACACATAAATACAATGCTGGCCATGTAATTCAAGACACTTCTTATGGATATTGAAAGTATAACTTCAACTTTTGTACGTTTGTATGCTCTTAAAAAGAAAATATTCTCAACAAAACGCACTAAAAAGTATGTCATGAATACTCTTAAGAGAAAGAAAATTGTCTTCTTTCTACTATCTTGTCAATATTGTTCTATCCCTACTAATATTATAAATGCGAAAATAACTCAGTCTGTCTATCTCTCTCTCTCACTCCTAAACTACTAGACCAATTTTAATAAAATCTGGGACGTAGTTAGTTTAGAGCCTCAGAAATGACATTGCCTACTTTTTAATGCGATAAAAGTGTTGTAAGTAAGTGTAAGTTGTAGTATGGGATTATCGTTATTTGTAAAGCTAACAGGTAAAAACGTTATTCGTCATCCATATTTTGTTAAAATGTTACCCTCAAGGGTGTAAAACAGCAAAAGAGATAGGGGGTGAAATGTTTTAGAAAATTCATATTAGATGATTACGTAGTTACGGCAGTTAGTGAAACTGATGTTAATACATAATAAGCGCTGTGCGGACACGCGGGGTAGGGTTATATACCTTAGTTTGCTAATCCGAACTGGCAGGAACGTGAAGTGAGACAGCCGTAAGATTTAAATATATAAAAATGATACCCAAAGACACTATTTCACGCCGACGAAGTTGCGGACAAAAGCTAGTTATTGCTACTTTGAACTCTGCTTTGGCCTAGTTAGGAACTTAAACGTAACGGGGTCTAAGACATCGCAGATAAGAATGTTACGAATCTACCTCGACCGACATGGACTTCAAAATATCAATAATTGTACAATATTGAGATTATACAAGTTAGAAAAGAGTTTCATTTCTCTTGAGGGTATTCATGACATTATTTTGTTGCTTTTTAATGCATTTTTTTAAGAACATTTTTAAGTAAGTCGGTTTACTTTTTTTGTAATTAAAAGATATGTTTTACATTTCATGCATTTAATGAGCTTTGTTTTTCATTTAAGAGGCTTTATTGTTGCATGATTATTAATTATTGAATGCTTATATATTTTTACGAAGATTTGTAAGTTAAAGTAATGTTTTCTTTATTCATAAGAAATAAAGGTGTTTCTCATTATAAGACCACACCACTTTATGTACATACACTTCGTAGCGGAGATGATCGAACATCAACTATCCGACTATCAACCGGTCACGCTAATGAGATGTGCGATTTCATTGGTCATAGTTCATTAAAATTTTAAGAAAAAAAATCCTTTAAATAAATATAGTCTTAAACAAAATGCACTAAAAAGTAATAATAATATAAGAATGAAGATAGTTATCATTCTTTCGGGGGTATTCATAAAATTATTTTGATGTTTGAGAATATATTTTTTTGAAGTCGGTTTACACTTCATTTTTTTTTTGCTTAAGAGTTTTAATTATTTAGTATGTTTTGAAGACTGAAATAGGATATTGATATTGTTATATCTAATAAGATAATCACAAAATTATCGATTACAAGGTCTATGAGAACAATTACCGCAATCCGAAAAGTCTCATAACAGACTTTACTAAATCCATCTCTCGTGAATGGTTAATAGAATTATCAAACTAATCATCCTTAAATATAAAACTATACAGTTCCTAGAACCTTCCAAAATAAACCCGTAAACAATAAATGACATGTCATTTGTAATTTCCATTGAATTGGAGTATAGTTACTGACATCCCAGGTGTAATCAAAGCTTTCCTTGACACGCATCGGGCGATGTGAACAGAATCGGCGGCGACGTGTCTCGAGGGGTGCGCATGGAGTCGGGGCTGTACTGCGTGGGCGCGCTGCTGGCGCCGCGCGTGGTGCTCACGTCGGGCACGTGCGTGCGCACCGTGGGCAAAGAGTCCGTATGGGCGCGCGTGCCCGCCGCCGCCAATCCGGCCCAACACTATACCGTCATCGAGAAAATAGTTCACCCCAAATATAACTCTGGTCAGTTTTTGTTTTTATTCAGCTGCTTGCATTGGGAAGTTGTGCATTTATTTGTTTTGGTCAAAATAAGTAATCGATTCGTCGAGTGTCGGTGGCTTAGGGTTTAAGCTCTTGACTTGTAATCTGTAGGTTTTGGGTTTGAATCCCGCCATGCATCAATGTGTTTTTCGATTTTCGAATTTCATGTGTACATTTACCCGATGTTCTTACGGCAAAGGAAAACATCTTGATGCCCAGTCACCCTTAATTTAAGGTAGGCTCCGAGCCCCTCATTGGGGACGTACAGTGGGCTGATGATAAAGTAATTTGTTACATACACTGTACTTTTCAGGTAGCCACGCGAATGACTTCGGGCTGTTCGTGTTGAAAGATGAGGTGCGGTGGGCGGCGGGCCCGACGGCCGCGTGCGTGGGCCGCGGTGGCCTGTCCGCAATTAATTGCGTGGCCGTCGGTTTTGACGAAAACGAAGAAATAACCGCGGTACGTATCCGCGTCTTCTCCGGTCGCTAAACGCACTTATCTAACGATACCTCGAACTGCTCTCTGGTTTGTCTGCCATTATTGCCAACAGCTATAATTAGATATTCACAATAGGGAAGTGAATTCAAGTCACGAAGTTATCTAACGTACAATTTTACATATTAAATACAGTATGTAGAATATGACATATTAGGGTCATTATTGTTCGTTGTACATTGAATAAAATCAATTAAAACTGCGTTATTTCTCATAAACTATCACGTGATTGTACATACCCAATCGATGTGCGATCGTTACGCCGTAATAGCTCTTCCATTGCCTCGGAAGTAAGCAAAACAGCGTTGCCCGAGCGCAGGCGCAAACGAGACGGTGATATAGAGGCGCTCGCCTCATAGCAAGTCACTTGCAAGTCGAAGTGCTACAAAGGCTTATATTTTATTTTAGTGGTTTTTGACGTATACTATCTTTTTATTTTTATTCGGTACAACAAACAGCTACATAATAGGTATATATATCAAAAATGTTTATGTTACAAATATTGTGTTATTATGTAACCAATATCATTATTCACAAATAAGAGACTAAAAATTGACAGAAAATATAAGAAAGTTAACAATATTTAACTTAAACTAGTAAAACATAATAAACTATCACATAAGAACAATGCCGAAGACGATGACCACCTCACAGACATCAACATACAACGACCGCGTCGCCACTCACACCGCCCAGAAAAAGGTCAAATACATGCACTGGAGATAAAAGTTAATGTGAAATGAAATGAAATGAAATAGCCTTTTATTCAGATTTGCTTATAACAACAAGTTATAGTTACATAGTTTTACAAAATTATTTTTCGAAGCAACCTGTTTGCCAGTTGGCAAAGGCCTCCTCCAACATATTAACAACTTATATTTGTTATTTTAAACTACAATTTCTTTGATATTTCGTATTTGTTAGGTGTGTATTGTATACAATTTTTTCTTCCTTTTTTCTTTGTTTTTTTTATTAACTAATTAATTAAGTTCCTTATAATGATGGAGGGTCGCGGTCTTCTATCCCCCACGATGACCAGTCGGCTTGGGGAATATTGTTTTATTTTTGTTTGCCATTTTACTTTTTTCTCTCTTCCGTT
>JAAOEG020000836.1:0-10287 GCA_011763625.2 Papilio bianor | reverse complement strand
CAGTTTGGGTTACAGCTAGTAGACTATATAATCAGTTTGGGTTACAGCTAGTAGACTATATAATCAGTTTGGGTTACAGCTAGTAACTATATAATCAGTTTGGGTTACAGCTAGTAGACTATATAATCAGTTTGTTTTACAGGTGAAATAAAAAATCGTAACAAAAAAGGGGTCAATAACTCGATGTTTGCGTTACCACGCGTGCAAAGCGCGTGGGCGCCGCGGCGAGCACACCTCGGGAACGGCCCTACCCCTGTTAGTCCCCCGGCGGCCAAACTCACAGCTAGTGCCACTTTGACCAAGACCAGTCCTAATAAGTCCAGGACCAGTTTGCCTCGTGTGGCCAAGCACGCAAAGACCACAACGACGCGAACTATTTCCACGTCCGCGGGCAGCCGCTCGCCCAGCCCCGTACCCACGGGCAGCTCCACACCCTCGGAAGTACAGCTGGACACCAAGCATACCGTCAGAGGTAAGCCATCCCCTGGACAGTACCGCATACATTGTTTACATAAACAAAAAAAGAAAAAATGGGGAAAGTAATGACATTAAATGTGAGGGTACAAAAGTAGGGGAAGACCGAAGAAAGTATGGATGGATTATATGAAAGAATATGTGATGGTGAGGATTTAACAGTGGTAGAATGGGTTGGTTTGTCCGGTGCAATACCACGACCACACAGAAGACAGACGACAAGTGAATGCATTTTCGCATGTACTCTGTTAGTATAATGCCATACGCCTAATTTAAGTTCTCTTCCCCTTTCGAAAGGATGGGGAGGGGGCGAGGGTTTGACGGAGAATGGAATACATAGATTTTCAATCTTCACAATTTTTCTCTTCCTAATGTCTATGAACAGTGGTGGCTTAGCTTTTTTAGCAAATTACGAAACCGCTCCCTCGTTTCCTTGTGTTATAAAAAGATACGCAAGCTGGCTGAGAAAGGAGTGAATTCAGATATTATCTGACAGAAATGTGTGGAAAAGTAGTTCATACTGTGCCCACCCTCTGTTACAAGGGCAGTTTGATGATGGTTCTATAAATAGTTAATATGGGTGTTTCCTGCTGGGACAATATTATTCCATGATTAGATCGGTTCAATGGGAAAAAATATCCATACAACACCTTCCTCGGGCCAGTTCTAAATCAGGATTAATAATATATTTTAACATAAACAAAAATAGAATGTGTTTTTTATAATACAAAGTGGCAAACGGGCAGGCGACCACCTATAATCGCTAAAATAGCGAAGTGACCACAGCCCATAGACATCTGCAATTGCAGATGCGTTGCCTACCTTTAATCGACGGAGGAGACGCACTGAAAGAGAATATTTTCTCTTCCTATGTATCCCCTCCCCTCCCCAATCCCCTCCTTCGTGAAATCCAGTTCCACTTCTCATCCTTTTCTCAGAAGAAAAGGGTGGAAAGGGGAAGAGGACCAATATTAGGCCCCGGCAGTGGTGCCACGTTTCTTCTGATGACTGTGGAGTCATCAAAAGAAACGTGGAATTGCTTCCACTTCACGCCTGTCTTCGGTGTGGTCGTGGTATAGCACCGGGAGAGCTGGCCCATTCGTGCGAAGATGTTAAAGCGGGCTCTACCACTGTTTTCTGATCTGTTCTATGTATTTACCAAATTCCATAGAGATTCGTTAAGTCAAGTTACTTTAAACAAACAACAACTAAACAGTCGCATATATAATAGTAAGATGTTATTATATGTTACTTAACATTAATTTTACAGAAAAATCTAGACTTAGCAAACGCTACTCTGAATTGAAGCGTAGATTCAGAGACATGGAGGAGTCTTCGGACGAGGCGCCGCGGGTGCTGCGCCCCCGGGCCTCTGCAGGGTCTCGCTCCAATATGGATGACTCCAAAGAGCCCAAAAAGAGGAGGCTCTATAACCCACAAGTGTTGTGATACGTGAAGTGTGTTGTGTGTAGTGCAGTGAGTGTGGTGACGCAGACCGCGGACAGGACCAACTCCAGCCTAAACCTAATACTACGAGTGAGTAAACCAATATTACTGACTTTACTTAGCCTTTATTTCAATTTTAAACTAAATAACCAGAACCACATCGAATACCATACATTATGATATTTCATTTTAATCCTTATATTGCAGGAATTGTGACATATAGTAATCCCCTATAACGCGCTAGATTGGTTCAGCGTTATAGGTATACTCGTTATAGAGGTGTTCGCGTATAACGAGTTACGTATAAAAATTAAATATAACTTTGTATTAAACGATTTTTTGTTGTGATAATACAATTGACACACGCGCAAGGACATACAAAGGTATCATTACACATTTCACACTACACAAATATGTGTATTAATATAAATTACGGTGAAGGAAAACATTGTGATACAAGCTGCACATACCGATATGTGCAGCTTGTATCACGATCTTCTAGAAGAAATTCAAAGATGTGTGTAAAGTCAACCCGCATTGGGCCAGCGTGGTTGACTAAGGCCTAGTCATCCCCTAACTTGGGATAGGCTCCGATCTCCTTGGTAGGGAAGTGTAGTGAGCTGATGGTTAAATATGTGTATGGGAAATACCCACCTTATATGAGGAATGCCCGTGTTGTACGGAGGATCAAAATCGCGTAATAGGGTGATTACTGTATAGCGAAGCGATGTAAAATAAGCATAGCTTATGTTAGAAAATATGTTTTGCAACAAATATTTTGGAAGTTGGTATACTTTGGAATATTTTTACATTTGATGTAAATTTTTAAGTGTCTGAATTAAAATTATGTACAAATGTTTCACCATATTTATTTTCTTGAATCAAAATATATTTTGATTTCATTGAAATAATCATATAAGGTGAATTGAAATTATTGTATATATTGTATAATGTTGTAAGATTGTTGGTTTGTTGCAAAAAATTTAGTCACAATCTTTATATATAAGATATACTGTTTCATCAGGTTTGACATCTTAACAAGATTCCATTTTCCAAATGCCATTTTGTATTGTATATGACAACACTGTGGATGGGTTAATAACCCAATTGTTGTCATGTTAACCTTTAACTTTTTTGGTTTCAATTTTGTTCCAAATTGTGTGTAAGAATATTTATGTACATATTATGTATACAAAGCTTTATATCCTATGTTATTCCAGACTATGTTCTATGACTGAAACTATATAACGGAACAAAATCTCAATGAGATAAGTAAAGCATGAATAAAATAAATTACTGTATCCCATGGGACTGTAATTATTTCCGGGCTCAAAAGTTTGCTATAAGTTCGTACAGATTGACCTCAACATCTATGACAATCATCCAGATCAGCAGTTTAGGCTACAAACTCTAACAAACATTGACAACTAAATTGTATTAGAAAATTTTGTTAAGATTTTAGTGTTTCTAAAGATTAGTGAAAGAAGTTTTATTTATGCATTAGGACTTTATTTGGAAATAAGACATGAAATGATTTTATATCCTTATTGCTTTAGTTAGCAAACACTTAAAATTGTTTATACTTATCTTATAGTAATCAAGAAATGTTATGTGTTAATTTTGCATGTTGTGCTGTTTTTTTCTAATATTACAAAATCACAAAGCAGCAAGTGACCACCTGAAATCGCAGCAATAGCGAACTGTCCATAAACATCCGGATGAAGACGCGTTGTCTACCTTTAAACGATAGAGGAGACGCACTGAAAGATAATTTTTCCTCTTCCTATGCGTCTCCTTCGTCATCTACTTTAGTTTCCCATCCAAGTTGGTGCAAGGAGACAATTTGTGTAACAGATGTTGTTTCTGGCGTCTACCACTAATACATATGTTTGATACTAAGTTGAAAGAAAAATTATTTATATCTATAGGAATCTGTCACTATGTTAGTGACATATTAGTGAAAAGTTATCTGTCTCGGGAAAGTATTTATCGGTGTTTTATACACAAATGAATATAATGTTAGTATATATTTTGTTTATGTAAAATGGCAGGTAAATAGTATTCATTTTTGTTAGCCTCAAATGGTTGTTTAGTTAAAGATATGTTTTGTATTTTCAATATAATTCAATACTTTAAATAAAAGCATAAAAAACCTTAAATATTTTTTGTGGAAATTTACAATCATTGTAAAGTTTTCAAATAAAAATGACCAAATAAAGGTAAGAATAAAAACTTTCTTGGGAATAAAATTATTTTGACATTTGACTTAACTTGTTGATGACTTTGTCACAATTCTGTTTCCTGTTGAATTGTAATACCAAAGGATTGTATTTGCTGTAGTATAATTAAAAAAAAACTCATTCAGCTGATCGAATTTATACAATTAATTGGCCTAATGGGAAATACTTAAAACTTTTTACAAATAATTCTTTTAAGTCTTAACCCAAGCCAAGCTAGGGCAGTAAGAACGAAATGCATGTATATATTTACATGGCTGTATATATGTTTATCAAAGATTTGCAATTGTACTAAAATTGCTTGTTATAAAAAGGTTTTCTTTGTTATGATTATGTAAAGAATGACATAGCAGAGCTCCTGTACATGAACATTGTCGTCAAAAAAAAGGATAATTGTCTCAAACTAGCGGTTTTTACGTCATTTTTGATTAAAATAAAATTCAAAAAACATTTTATTTTCCTTATCCTCAATCATGCAATTATTTTTTCTAGATTAGATTCGAATGTCTGAGCAGCGGTCGCTATTTCGCAAATTCAGATGGAAGTTGGTCGCGCGGTTTCTGCTGCACCTTCACAGATGTCGCTGTGGTGAAACTGTTGTACTGATACATATTTGTTTTATTTTATATTACAAGGTGGCAAACTAGCAAGCGGCCACTTGAAATCGCTGAAATAGCGAAGTGACCGCTGCCCACAGACATACGCAGTTGCAGATGCGTTTCCTAATCTGAGCATGAGAGGCACTGAAAGATAATATTTTCTTTTCCTACACGTTTTTAACAGTTGTAGAGCCCGCTTTAACATGTTCGCACGAATGGGCCGGCTCGACCAGTACAATACCACGACCACACAGAAGACAGGCGTGAAGTGGAAGTATTTCCGCGTTTCGTCTGATGAGTGTGGTGACGGAGGCCTAATACTAGTCCTCTTCCTCTTCCCACCCCTTTCTTATAAGAGAAGGATGGGAAGAAGTGGACTTCACGGAGGACAGGGCGCATAGGAAGAGGAAATATTCTTTTTCAGTGTTTCTCCTTCTCCGTCGGTTACAGGTAGGCAACGCAGCTGCAATTGCGGATGTCTATGGGCAACGGTCACTTCGCTATTTAAGTGATTTTCGGTGGCCGCTTGCTCGTTTACAATACGACTGACTCAGCCGCCACGGAGAGCAGGTGCATGAGACTACCAAGATGGTCAACTGACTAGTTGATCCACCACATCAATCCCTTTCAATATATTATGATTTGAATCACGTTGCCTGCTTGAAATGAAAATAATTACACCTACACATCCGCAGTAGGTCACACACCTGGCGTTCACATACCCGCGGAAGCAGGCGCATGAGACAAACAATACGGAAGTCAATACACTACAGGGATAATATTAGACCTCCGGAACACACATTCGTCACACGAAACGCGGAGTTCCTTCCAAATGAGGCATGTCTTCTGTGTGATCGTGGTATTGCGGTAGGTGTTCTCATTTTTTTCCAAAAGATGTTTCTGGCGTCTACCAAAAATTTAATGAGCTACAGATTACCTCCCAGATCAGTACACTTTGTACTTACGTAGTGTATGAATTGAGCTGCGAGCCACGAGTCTACAGGCAGTATGAGATGTAAAGCCCGCGGTCTTTTCTGATAATGAGTCGCGAACACATGATTGATCACCATCGTGATTTGAGAGTCCATTGTTGCGTTAGTGACGTCGTTCAAATTTTTAAATTTAAACAAAGTTTTATATGAGACTCTATTAAACTGATATAGTTAATACATAAACGTAAACGAGTGTTATTTTGGAAATCATTTGTATTTATTAGCTTTAGAGTAAGAAGTTGAAGATATTGTCGATGGTTAAAACAATTCTTTGGACGGAACGAAAAATATATACTCTTCGGTTTATTGCTTATTTGTCAAATGTCACAAATGACAATGGCAAGAGAACTTTATAATGTAAAAGATTGTCGTTCTCCAGTACTGGCCATTTGAAATCAATTGTTTGGCTAAGAATTCTAATTTCAAATTAATTTTATTTTAAAAAACATTTTCCAAAAGCAGTAATTTGTTTTTTGATAAGTGTTACATTTTCATCGCATTTCAATCTTTTTCGTCATTATGGATACGTTAAATATTCAAGTAATTATGAAATATGAGTACCGTCGTGGGCACAAGCGTCACGTAACATCAACGACGTTTACGGAGCTCACATTGCAAACCAACGCACCGCCTGTCATTGGTTTTCTCGCTTCCGTTTGGAAATTTCGAACCGAACAATGAACCTCGCGGTCGTCCGAAGACTTCGTCGACAATGACGAATTAAAGGCGATTGTGGAAGCTGATGATACACAATCTGCGGCAGAATTAGCAGCAGATTTCGACGTTAGCGTCAAAACAATATTGATCCATTTGCGTCAAATTGGCAAGGTAAAAAAGCTTGTCAAATAAATGGGTGCCCCACGAAGTCAATGATCGCTAACGCTAAATACGCTTCGTATTGTTACCTGCAATGAAAAATGGATTCTGTTTGATAACCGCAAGCACTCAGCAAGTTGGTTGGAAAATGTTTCAGCGCCTAAACAATGTTCTAAATGAAAACTAATTCAATACTAATAATTAATAATCTCTAGAAAAGTGATGGTCGCTCATACTACACAGAAGACGGTCTTCAAGTTGCAAGAACTGGGGTTTTAAGCTCTCAGTCATCTGCCCTAATCACCAGACCTTGTGCCTACTACTTTTTCTAGCAATTGCAAGGAAAATGCAGAAAATCATCAATTTTAAATGGTTTTATCAGTAGCGAATATCTTATTTGTTTTTTTTTTATGTGAAACTTAGTAAAAGTATATTTACAAAGCACATAACCTGATAGCTTTTCTCTTGTGTAGTGTAATTTGGTATTGTTATAAGGTTTGTGAGTCTTTTCTAATTCTTTTACCTTTGTGAATGAATATTTTTTATTTGTTGAATGTTTTACAAAATTAGCTGTCTCACTGTAGCCTATAATTCATTAAATTATATAGTTGATTGTTGTCTACAAACAGTGACCATTTTGCTATTTAAGTAAAAAAGTTGCCTATTTGTTTGTTCTGTTATATGTCACAGTTTATGTGATCAATGTGGTTGGCAAACAATTTTTAGGTTTTTATTGAATTTAAATTGGTTAGAATGTTTGTTTGGTATATTTTCTATTTGATGATATTTCTCGTGTGGTATGCCACTATGGTCCAAGGCATGTCTGTCACAATAGGATGGATTATTGAGACATTTCTTTGTGAACCAAAAACATGATTGACATACTTAAGAAAATTATCTGCAGCAGTGTTTTCTACCCTAAATTTTTATGTATACATAAATTTTATTTATGTTTACATTATATTTTAACATTAAAAAATTAACTTCTTCACTTAAGGAACATGACAGATTTAAAAAAAATCACTATGAAAATTTTGTCATAACACAGTAAATAAAATTTCAGTGTCTTATAAAAAACTGAAAATCAAAAACAAATTTATCATAGATTTTTGTATTTCATTATAATGAATCCTGAGCACTCAGGGGAGGTAGCTCAGGGGTTAGTCTTGTAATGTGCTGGTCCTAGGTTGATTTGCCTTGTGCCCAAGTCTTCTTGTATATTTGATATGTGATCAGACATTCTTATGCTGAAGGAAAACATTGTTATACAACATGCATATATGTGTGAAGAAATTCAAAGACGTGTGTGAAGTTAAGCAACCTGCGTTGCGCCAGCATGGTTCCTAAGGTCACCCTTTACTTAGAGTATGAGTACACAGTGGGGATGTATAATAAACTTTTTGTCCAGAGAGGTATGCTTTATGCATTACTGTGTCCCTGGGGATCACGGAGTTATGTCGGAGTCTCTCCCTGACAGGGAGCATGTGTTATATTTAGTTGATTTCTTCCTTTTATCAGCAAATCAATTGCAGCACTAAATCCTTATTCAGCTAAATATAAAAATGGAAACAGTAATAGTTTTCGAACAAATTTGGATGTGTTCAGTTTTTTAAAGTACCATTGATCCTTTTTTAAAATAACGTTTCTACTGACTCATTTCGAACTTGTTCTTGATATTGCTTATTTGATATATCAGACAGATCCTAAAATATTGGCTGCATCATCCATGTTGATGAATCAATTTGGTTGATGCATATATAAGGTATATATATATAAGGTAAAGCCTTATATATATATAAGGTAAAGCCAACAGTACAAGCGACTTTTTTTAATTTTTGCTTTTTAATTTCTTGGTTTTTCAATATATAATTGGCATTTGGAGGTAAATGAAAAGCTCTTTTCTTAATCAGTATTCAATGTTTAATTTCAGTTTAGTACTCAGTACAATAAAACATTGTAAATAAATGTCCCAACTTAGACACCAATAATGGACATTATCCAACAACGAACTACTTTACATTCTTCACTTATAATTGTAAACAAAGTATGCAATTGAAAACTTAACATGTAAGTGGTAAATATTTTTCTATTTCAGGTACTTTAAAATAGCCTCTATTGTTGATACTTAGGCTACCATTATATTTATTTTGTATGTTATATTATCAATATCTTTGATCAACCTGGGAAAGGAATCCCATTCATATTTCACGATGACTTATGTATTTTCCTTTATTAACTGCATGGAACTGTCTTTTAGAAGAATATTTTTATCTGACTAGTGATTCAGTTCTTTGTTTTGGGTGGTTTATCTGCTCGTCTTCAGATAACTCTAAATCTTGGTTACTTTACTGATATGTGTTACTACTAAAACTTCTAATTAAAATAATGATATAAATTAAATGGACGTAAAAATAAGTTATAAAAGTAAAACATTGTTGTGTTGCGGAAGATGAAAAAATTATAATAATAAAAACAAAAGACGACAAAAAATATAAGAAAATAGAAGTAAACAATTAAAAATAAAAAACAATCCAAAAAGGTCGAATCACTACTGGCCACATAGCGCCAGAGCCGCAACAGTTTCTTCTGCTAATGATCTAGATGATTTAATTCTCTTCCTTTTAGTATTTACAGTTTTTTATATTTTATTTTTATTTATAACTTTCTTCGTTTCTTCAGCTATCATCTTTTTCATCAGTTTTTTTTCTAGTCTCTCTTTACTTTTGTCACCTCAGTTGGAGCAAAATCTTTGTCTGTCATTTCCATCAATACAGGTGTTCACACAATTCTTAACGATATCGTCGTTGCTTTGTTCTCCAGCGGTAGTTACGTCGTCGTCAATTTGAACACAATCTTCGAAGCTCGGCGGCGGCATTAACATATTGGATTCGTGAGACACAAGCTTAGTCCATTCCTCGTAGCTAGTTCCAACTTCAGAATAATTTTCTTCGGGCAGGTCTTGCTCATCACTATAATTTATTACTTCTTGAAATAAATAATATGCACGAAAAGTCAAATGTTAGAACGTAAAGAAGGTGGAATAAAATAGCCGACTGCGAGTTGAAAGACGCGTCGCTTGCGCTTCGTTCGGCACCATCGCGCTCCCTGTCGCTGCTGTAGTGATGAGCCGACGTCGCCGTCCAATCATCGCACCACGATTGGTAGAATTTGGACAATCGGTTCGGCTTGTACGTCTTCTATTTTTTTAATTATTTATAAAAATCACAAAAAAATATATCACCTCAATGCCTTCTAATCATAGACACCACCTTTTTTTTAGCAACGTCGATGTTTTTATAAGTACTTTGCTTCAGCAAAGACTCATTTCACTTCAGTGAAGAAAAAAATATTTTAATCCCAGACTCTATTTTCTTTGACGTAAGGTCACGGTTTCCGCAACCTGTGAAACTAGTGTTTGCCGATGTTGACTCACTAGGAGGTGGTCGTGTAGGTACACCAGTATACAAAAACCTCTTATTCGCAGGATTTCCGCAATCCATTTGGATACCGTGGCAAACATCTTTGGAGCTAAAGATATTGCTGCCATTTCTGACCTGATGTTTTGCTTGAACTGCAAAATTGAGCTCTTTTGGAACTAGTCGAGCGGCGACGCGTTTCATGCCTAAAATGTCAATGAGGATGTTGTGGACGGACTTAAAAGATATGTTCACCTCACTAGCCAACTCTCTCAGACTCATACGTCGATTTTCGAGCACTAGCTTC